>OVBE01000657.1:0-46382 GCA_900406425.1 Iberis pinnata | reverse complement strand
TTATATGAGAAACGAAAGCCCATGGGCTCAATGTTTATATAACTCTATGTTTTTTTTATTTTTCTGTGATCTCGCGTCTAATCTTCTATTCCCTCCGTTTCATAATATAAGATGTTTTAGTTCAATGCGCGTAATAGTTTAAAAAATGCAAATAATAGAAAAAAGATTTGTATGGTTCTGGTCATTTGTCATAAAATGTATGATAGTTAAGCTAACTTCCCAAAATTATATCATCTTTAGTAGGTCTTGTCCTTGTGCCATAGTTGACTCTTATAATAACAAAAATTCAATTATATGGTCGAACCATTCCGAATAGCAAAAAAAGCTAATTATAATATAAAATAACTAACTTATTTGTTAGCGCTAATAAGACTATATAGTTTATAGTTATCAAATATTGGGAGGTGATTTTAGTCTACAAATATAATTTAATTTTGTGTTTTTTGCATTATAGAAATTAATTATATCATTTCTTTTAGATCTAATACGATACAAATGATTAGGAACTATATTAACCAATAATTTTCTATTGTTGAATACTAAACAATATACTATCTTCATTTTTTAATACTTGATTTTCTAGAATTTTCACGCATATTAAAAAAGCAATAATTTTATTGTTTGTTTATTTCTCTACTCACTTTAATTACATTTTCTAAATTTCAATGCTTTAAAAATAATAATATTGTGAATAATTAAATTAATTATATCAAAAAGTTATAATTGTTGTCTTAAAAATATGTGTAATGATTGTTTCTAGCTAAAAAATGTGATTAATTTTCTCAGACGACACACATGATTCCTTACTCGGTATAGTGGATGTTATGGACACCTTCGGGAAAGCATCAGGAGTACAGATAAACATTCACAAGTCCTTGATTTTTCTCAACGCCCAACCTCCACTTGTCATTTTCCAACTCGTAAATCACTGGGGTCTCAAGCATGACTCGCTTCCAATCAAATACTTGGCTTTGCCGCTCACAACAAAAAAAATAACCAGAGCTAATGATGCTCATTTGCTTGACCGATTACGTTCGCGTATGTCCTCTTGGGCGTCTAGATTGCTTCCTTTTGCAGATCGCTTGCAGCTAATCAAATCAGTGACCATCAGTACGGTTAACTTATGGCAATCGACATTCAAACTTCCCAAGGCATGTCTTCGTGACATAAATAGTTTGTGTGCTAATTTCTTATGGTCGGGATCTCCCTATAATCACCATTCAGCAAAGCTAGCTTGGATGGATGTGTGTATACCAAAAGAATCTGTAGGCTTGGGTATTCTTTCCTTTGAGGATACTTCACGGGTATTCTCTCTCGCCATTATATGGCGTTTACTCACGGACTCACGATCACTATGGACTGTGTGGATTCATCATTATCTCATTCGATAATCTACCTTTTGGGATACAAACTCTGTAGATGCGGGTTCATGGATATGGCAAAAAATTCTCCAATCCTGGTCACTAGCGATTCCGTATCTCCGTTTCAACATCGGTAATGAATCACGTACCTCTTTATAGTTTGATAATTGGACCATGTTGGGTCCTCTATATGCTCTTGCATCTGATCGTGGCATTAAAGAGTATGGCATACCACGTCATTCTAATGTAGATCAGGTGGGATCAACCTACTCTTGGCGGCTGAGACGGACACGTAGTAGCGATCTCCAACAACTTCAAACCCAGATTCAAGCCCAACCAATACCAAACCCGCAAGCTGGACCCAACGTAATCCTTTTGAGACATGGTCCTAATGTGTACAAGCCATTTTTCTCCTCCTCTACTACTTGGAACCAGCTAAGTCCTTCTTATCCCAAACAATCATGGTGTTCTTCTATTTGGTTCCCGCAATCCATTCCTAGATTTGCTTTCATCTTGTAGCTTACGACTCTTGACAGGTTCCAAACAGGACGACATATGCGCGTATGGGGTGTGGATCAACCATGTGGTCTATGTGGGGAACAGAAGAATCCTGGGACCATCAATTTTTTTGTCCTTACTCGTTCACCATTTGGTCGGACCTCACAGCTCCCCTACTTCAGCATTGCTTAACACCAGATTGGACTACCATGCTGGCTTCCATGCGGCAGAGTTCGATATCATCACATGACCGAGTCTTACTCAGGGTGTGCTTTCAAACCACAATATACCACATATGGCGAGAGTAGAGCCGACAAAGACATGGCCATCCACGACATACCGTAGCCTACACCAACTCCATCATCACCAGAACTATTTTTGACCGCATTACAAGCTTTGAATATCCTCCTTCCTCGATGTTGCATATGTTGGCTCGGCTATGGGAATCGATCAGCCTCCTTTGATGCAGATTGTATCTTGCTCCTTAGACTATCTCGAACTAGCCTATACTTTACCTTTGTATCGACTTTTCTAGTGATGCTTCTCGAGTTGTACTCTTTTTCCAATACTAGTTTTATCCTAAAGGGTTTTCTAGTATTGGTTTTTGATGAGGCAACTCAAAGCACATCCCACACCTAAAAGCTCTTCCTCTCTAAGTTTTAAGCATCTTTTCATTTATAAAACTCCCTTGTAAAGCAAACTTATTTATTAATAAATTTAACATCTAATAAAAGGGTTTTCTGCAATTAAAACCTCCAATCTGATTAAATAGACAAATCAAACCTCCAGTCTGATTAAGTGTAGGTCAAACCTTCAGCTAAGGGTCAACCCGGAATACAGCCGGTGCCGTTAACTTATCGTTTATAATTAACGGTTTAATGAAATGCTGCGTTTTGATTTATGCATCTATATGAGGATGTTAAATAAAATTAAATTGGGGCTTTAGGGTTCGTCGTCTTCAACCTTAGAGTGAGTGAGTGAGCAGAGTGTGTTGAACGAAATCGAGAGAGAGAGAGAGAGAGAGAGAGAGAGTTATTATCTGAATCTTTACCGAAGATCGAGCTTTTGCGTCTTAAATGGGGCAAGATTACAGCTATTCTCTGAGCGATCCAACTAAAGCACCAAGTTTTGGCTACTATGGTGAAGATGGTGAAGATGATGAAGTAACGGTGGGGTTAAATGGTGTGATCCTGAAGACACATATCCAACAGTAAGCTCATTTCTTTGTCAACGTTGATAGTATCAAGAAGTTCATGACCTACGATAGTGATTACGGATATACGATAATATTATGTTATGATACACTTAAAGTATATGTGAATGTGGTAGATAAAGAAACCTTCATATCCAGTTCATTTATTTGTCAATGTTGATAGCTTTAGTATGAACAATAAATTTGAAATTGGTTGATTCAATGTTTAATCTGACACATTCTTGTTCTTGTTTGTTTAGTGATTCAATGAAAAAAATTCTCTATGTTCTTGTTTGTTTAGTGGTTTGAAGTTTGTGTTGCAAAAACAACAGAAATTAAATCTCAAATTGAAGCCGATAGAGGTCAAAGTGAAGGCATTCGAAGCCAGTTGCAGGTGGATGAGGAGAGTATACGGAGACTGATACTGTTAGAAGAGTCTTTGGAGGAGAAGAACGAAGAGATTGTTGAGTTAAAGAAGAGTATGGAGATTGTAGAGTCAAAGAACAACATGTTCTACCTAACATCTTTAACAACTTTTGTGGTGTTAGTAGTTGCTATGGCTGTTGGTTACGTATTCAAGTAATTGTTGGTTTATGTCTATGCTTGATTGTCTGGTTGTTTATGTCTAAGGTTAAAAAACTATGCTTTGTTGTTTTGTTTTACCTAGTTATGTAGTCATGTAAGACATGTATTTTGGGATTGTAAGACATGTTTTTTCGGATTGTAAGACATGTATTTTGGTACTAACATTTGGTATAAAACTATTCTACTAATATTTTGTTTTACCTATTGTCTTATTGTTTACCAATTGTTTAACTAATTCAAAATACAATACAAGTTTTAGCATAAGTAACTTATCAAAAGACATAAGACAATAAAAGTTTTAGCATAAGTAACTTATCAAAAGACATAAGACAATACAAGTTTGAGCATAAATAACTTACCAAAAGGTGAAAATACATAAGACAATACAAGTTTTTACTACTTCAAAAGACAATACGAGTTTTGGTACAATATAAGTATTACCAAATACATGAGACAAAACCATAAGACAATAACTAACATTGTACCAGGCAAAAGACAATTCAATTTCAAAACACATATAATAAACATAGACTAAGGCTAAGATGATGATACACCAAGAAGAAAGGCTAGTCCCTTGTCCTTTCTAGGCCTGACTCTACCTCTTTTTGGTAAAGCAACCGATATACTTGGAAGATCCTCATATTGTTGTTGGCTTGATGGTTATCGAGATTGTTGGCCTGGTTGTTGGCTTGAGTGTTGTCCTGATTGTCGGCTTGATTCACCATCAACCAAAGCAGGTTTAACAAGATTTGCAGATGCAAATCTTTTCTTTTTCTTGTTGCAGGCATAGTTGCATCTGGTTGGATGAACTGACCATCAGATCGTCTTGCTTCAGGTCTCACACAAGGTCTTCCACGTGGATTCTTTGGTGGCTTTGGTACTGGAGCATTCTTACAATGTAATTGATTATGCCCTTCCTCACCACATTTACCACAATGCTAAAACAACATAATAAACGAAATGAGTTTGTTAATATATGTTAAGTTTGTTAAACAAAGTTATGATATTGTTTGTAACTTACAATTTTGATGCCTCTCCTTGATAAATGCTTCGCATGAGCTCTTCTTTCTCCTTTTTTTGTTGTCTTGGCCTTCACTTTTGGTCTTCCAAGTGGTTTCTTAAATGGTGGTGGTTTTACTTTAATATTACTAGTAACCTTCCACAAATTCATCCCATTTACCGAATTCATTGGGGTGCCATAACATGTTTAAGGTTTTCCAACTTGAAGTATGAACTTAGGAGTTTCTTTGGATCAGGATCCATTGACTTCTCACGATGTAGAGCTGATACAATATGGCAGCAAGGAATCCCACTTACCTTGTACATTCTACAACTGCAGGACACAACACCTCTTATCTGCACAACAAAGTTTTCTTTAAATAGAGATATGTGAGGATTAATTCTAAAATCCTCTAAAAACAACTCAGCAATCCTAGTATTTGTGAGAAGAGAGATTTGGCCTTGCCATGTTCAACTGTGCTCTTCATTATATGATCTAATAACCACTATAGGAGAACTAGAGTTTATGGTCCCACTTATTCTTCAAGGGCAGGTCTTATCTGAGCATATAGCCATTAGACGCTTCTGCTCAGATTTGTTAAACTTAATGTCTCTTTTTTTCTTCACTGCATACTTTATGATACACATTTTCAACTCATCCATGTTTGCAAACTCCTGTCCCAACCTGAACACTGATTTCTTCATGGAACTAGACCCATTCTCATGCTCACTATCACTGGTACTAATAGTAGTATCTTCTACATGTTTTGCGAAGCTACTATCATTGTTATATACTTCTAAATCTACTCCTCCAGCTTTTGATGCAACTTCTGTTGCAAATTTTGTTGTATCTTGTCCTCCATCTTCTTATGCTTCACCCAACAGATAACCCCTCATATCTTTATGCCTACCTATGAAGGGATCATCACTCCTTGCAATGAACAGAGTCAAAACTCCTACACTAATACCATAATGCACAACTATGCCTAACATATCTTCATCTAATATATCTACCTTCTTCTTTACAGATGCTGGTGGAAACTAAGAAACCATGTTCATTGTATCTTCGTAACCAAGATCATCCACCACAATCTTCGTAATTGAACTTCTATTGAACCCATCGCTACATCCACTTCCCACAGGATGAGATTCACCACCAAAGTATTCATCATCTTTAGACCAATAACCTCTTACACAGAAGAATAAATCGAACCTGCTATAAGAGTCTTTAGGTTCATCTTCAACTCCTTCAGCTTCTGCTTCGAGGATTACTTCCTCTTCAATAGGCTCCATCTTCTTCTCTCGTTGTTCTCGAGGATGATAATGCTTCCAAAATTGTCTATGACGCCAAGCTTTGATGATGGATTTCGGCATGTAAGAAGGAAAAAATGGAAGTAATAAGGAGGAATAGATTCAATTTTCAGCTTGATTGGTGAATTTCAGCTTGAAGAAGAAGAAGAAATCGAAGCTCAGCTTCGATGTTTGAAGAAGAAGAAATTGATTCACACATCCTGTCGTTTCTCGAGAAAAACAACAAACATTCAGGCGTTTTTAGAACAAAAAACGACATAGAAGACGCCGTCTGGTCTGTTAACTCTGGACACGTCATCGATATATGTACTGGCTGTATTTCGGGTTGACCCTTAGCTGAAGGTTTGACCTGCACTTAATCAGACTGGAGGTTTGATTTGTCTATTTAATCAGACTAGAGGTTTTTTTTTTGCAGAAAACCCTTAATAAAAAAATGTGATTGATTATTTGTGAAAAAAAAACATTAGTTAAAAAATAAAAAATCAAGCTTTGTGAAACAAAAAAATAACTTAAAAAGTAAAGTATAATGTGAAACTATTTTTGTTGTTTTAACAATTGTAATTGCCGGAAAAAAAACATTTGTAAGTATTCTGTAAATTATTTGTAAATAGAAAATAGGGTACCAAATTTTCTTTTATCTAGTAAATTAATGATATACATAAACCAAATTTTGAGATATGAAAATAACCAACCTTGGATATATAAATCGGAGTTTTTATTTCTGGTGGTAAAGAGTTCACAACTGTGAATTTTGCCACTAAATTCAAATTCCGGCCACCCTGAATTAATATGGGTGAATTTCGGCGGTCTTCCTGGATACCCTAAGCGACTGCAAACACTTTAGACGTAGTCGAAATCCTTCGAAACTCCGGATACCAAAATCATTAAAAAATCTTGGATATATAATTATATTTAAGTCAAATTAATTTGAATACTTGTAAGCCAACTTATGTATATCTAAATAGACTTGATTCCAAAATAACTGTGTAATTAAAACAGCATACCAAAATTAAGTAATTTTTTCGTATTCGTAGTACGTTCCCTGCCTTTTTCACATTTTTCGTCACTCACCTAAAATTTAAATCCCAAATTTGGATAGTGATGATTTGATGATGATAGATGAAACATGATTGAGAACCTCGATTACAAAACCAAAACATTTTTATTTATAAATAGTAGTACTAATAAGAAAAATGAAGAAGAAGTGGGGCCAAATCTGAAGATATCTCAGTGGTATGTTGCTTTTAAGAGCAGCTTGACCTTCGCTGACAAATTATTTAACACAAAAACCTAAAAGTTTAATGACATCATCCTCTGTGTTTATTACATAGGAAGGAGAGGGACCTTTCACTACCCCTACTTCTTTTGATTCCCTCTGTCTTTCTTCTTTATTAACTCTTCCTTAATATATCTTTTTGTATTTTAGTAACATTTTGTTCTTGATTGGTTCTAGTTTTTATATTACTTTTTATAAAGTTGGTTATAATTTTTGGTCCAAAAGTTTACATGTTGAATTTAAGTTTTCCACTTATATGACAAGTCTATGTAAGAAAGATATATATGGCATGTGATCGGATTTTAGCAGGACTCGATCAACTGTATACACACACTATATATGTAGAGAGTGTGCATTCACTTATTTTGGGGTTTTTGGGTTCAAAACTCATGGCTTTTGAATTAGTTAAATTTTTGGATAAAAATCAACTTTCGATATAAAAATAATAATTTGTATTAGTATTATATATATATATACATATAGTATAAGAGTATGAAGAAGTTTGACAAAAAAAAGAGTATGAAGAAATAGTATATTTTATCGAAGTTTGGAAACCCTGTATTATATATAAAAACATAATGAGTGTATTCTCAAACAGTTTTTTCCGTTTAAATTTAGAGGAATTCTTTCAAATACCATAAAAAAAATTCAAAATTCAAAAATATCATACATTCTCAAAAGTTTCAAAAATACGACACACTCTTACATGTTCCGAAAAATACCACAAAGACAAAAGTGAATTTTAAGGTGTTAAAATTTTAATTTTGGGTTTGAGTTCACTAAATACAGTTTAGGGTTTAGTTTTGAAGGAGGTAGAATTTGGTTTTGAAGTTTTAAAATTTAAACTGTAAATTTTAAAGCTATTTCAAATTTGTGGTATTTTTGTAGGATTTTTGAAAAATATTGTGTTATTTTTAGAACTTTTGGAAGTGTGTGATATATATTTTTTTAAATATTGGTTTGAATTTGAAGCATGGTTAGCTAGGCTTTTAAAATTGAGGAATTTCTTCAAACACCATCAAAAGAAATTTTAATTTCAAAAATACTACACACTTCCAATAGTTCCAAAAATACCGCACTCTACAATGTTCCAAAAATACCACAAACAAAAATGGAATTTTAAGGGTTTGGAATTTAAAATTTTAGGGTTTAGGTTCACTAAATAGATTTATGGTTTAGTTTTAAAGGGGGTAGAATTTGGTTTTGAGGTTTTTTGAATTTAAATTTGAAGTTTAAAAGTTATTTCAATTTCTTGGTATTTTTGGAACAAAAATATTTTGTGGTTTTTTGGAAAAAATGTGATATTTTAGAACTTTGTAGAATATGTGGTATTTTTCATAATATAATTAATTATTTGTGCTATGTTTGAGAATCTACCTTTAAAATTCTTTTTTAGATGCACTTGGTTTTGAAGTTTACTCCTATATGGGATATTCAAAAACAATCTATGTGCATCTACTATGCATGGAAATACAATAATATGAAATCAAAATTGTTATACGTAATCTTGGGGTATTGTAGAGTTAAAATTATGATGGGAAGAATCTCCAAAGAAATCAAAAGAATCTCCAAAGAAATCAAAAGAACTCCCAACACTAATTTTATGCTCTGCCCTTTTCTATACTCTACACATTAGTTGGTAAGTTATAAAGTGTATTTTTTCACTTAAAATTACTCAATAATATTCCAATAATTACAAACATAACATAGTTAAAGTCTACAGACCACATTATTCTCCAGAATCTAAACCCAAAAAAGAAAATATATACTTAAAAGAGAAAATCAAAATATAGCATAAGTAACTAGCCTAAAATAATCTAAATCACGACAACAGATGAAAGATAAACGGAAAAGATCAACCGATGGTGTTTAACCGGTCTTCGCAATAGATTTTCTGGACGCGGTCAAATCAAGCAAAAGGTTAGACGACGTATATCGAATATGACAAAAGTATTAAAATAATATTTTTTGTATTGACGTGGCTATTTGACTATAGCATAATGATACTAACACTTTCTACTTTTTATTGTGGATGGACGAAGCTAAAATTAATATTGTCTTCAGGAAATCTATAGCCGAGACATCGTAAACTGCCACTTCATGAGTAGTCGAGCCACTGATAGTCGAGATACTTCCACTAATTATCGTCTGTTTGCCTCGTCGATATCGACGATTTCTCTTTCTATCTCCTCGCCGTCTCTTTATCTTTATTCTCCGACCCTTTTTTAGATCGATCTGACCACCTATTTATACTCATTCAGGCCAGACTAAGTCGCCGTGAACAGTGACCTGACAGGTGTCGTTACCTGGTCGAATTTTGCATGCTGTTAATGGGCCTCCTTTTAAATTGGGTCTGATTTCGTGTTGGGTCTTTAGAGGGTGCTAAACCAAGGCCCAACAATTACTCCTCCCCCCCCCCAAGTCGACAAGAGATTTGTCGACTGGACACATCTTACAGAGGCCTTGACAGCGTGATTAAGATTCGACGAGGTGAGGAATACATGATTAATCGACGAGGTAGAAATCCGATATGAGCGAACGCCGAGGTTAAAATAACCGTGATCATCCTAAGAAGTGAATTCTTCGTAGTATGTCGACGAGGTGATCATTTGTTTTGGTCAGTCAATGAGATGAGAAGTAATGTTACCCACTTGATGAAGTGATAATCTGTCACAATTAATCGTCGAGGTTCTGACCTTGGTGAAGGAGGTTTTTGTCATGACTAGTTGACGAGGTATTGAACTTGACGGAATAGAACTTATCTTGACTAAAGAAGTAGTATTTCACTGCGACTAGACGAGGGAACATATGTCAATCGGTATCGACGAGGTGGTAGAGAAAAAAGTTCTTTTACGGTTTACGAAGCGTTCCGACCTTTTGGATAAGCGTCTTTTCATATTCCACGTCACCCCTTATAAGGGTCCCCCTCCCCCCATTTAGGCTCTCATCTTTTTCTTGCGCCTACAGGTATCGTCTCTCTCTCCATTCTCTATGCTTTCTCTCTCTAGCTTTAGAATTTTTGCATTGTTTTTTATTTGCTCCGCCACTAATTCTCCGGCCAGTTTTGTCGTTGGAAAAACTTGTCTCCAATTCTGCCGAGTAATGTCCGGTGATCTTCAGTTGGTATCTGTTAAGGAAGAGGTCATGTCAAACAAAGTGGGCTCAACGACTGGATCTAGAAACTGTCAGTTGGTTGTTCATCAGCCCAATCCAGAAATTGATGCTCCTGGTCAACTAATCGTCGCTGAGGCGTCGTATGAAGAAGAATATTTTCTGCCACATATAGAGTCGGGGCCTTTCCTCGATGCGGCAGGTCCCTCCGAGGTAGATTTAGAAGAGGGAGACTTCTTCACAAGATCTGGTCCGTCGAAGATGACGCATGAATCTTTGGCTGCCCTTTGCGTGTTCTACAAAATCGACGACACCAACCTCGAGCTTAGGGTTCCACAGTATTTTGAGTGATCGTGGTCTCCACCGGAGGGATACTTTACGCTTTTAGAGGATAATTTCACCGATGCCAACCTGTGGTTCCCTCTCCCCCATCTGCTGATGGCGTTTTGTGCTCGACGTCGCATGGTCGTGTTGCAACTGTCCACTGCGGCGATTCGTAATATAACGGCGATCCTTCTTTTGGGCAACGAGATAGGGATAGACATCTCTATAGATTTCTTCGACCTGTTGGCGACCATACATAAAGTGCACAAAGCTGTGAAGAGGGGTGCGAACACCTTAAATTTTGACACTGGTTTTTTCTATGTGAGAATGAGACCGAAATATACTTTTCTCAGCGGGGCTAAGGGGAAGATTTGAGATTGGAAGAAGCGGTATTTTTTCGTTAAAATTAACGACGCGACTGTTCCTGAGTTAGGACGAGAGTTTTTGTGAGATTGGGCATTAGAGATTGGTAGTGCTTCGGCTAGTCATAGTGCCTTACTTAATGAATGATTTACTACTTCTTGTTCTTTTTGTTCGCAGATAAACCATTTCCTTTCGAAGCCTTTCCTGACTGCTTTTTGGACTCAATCGACAAGTTCTCGAAGGCTTCCATACTTAAGTGGCCCGAAGTGGACGCAGCTAGAATCAGACGAAGCTTATCTCACCTCGGTTCAGGTGGGTACTTCGTACTTATTCTTCATTATGCTTCATCGCTCTTATGTTTCTCGTTTTTTTTATTTCAGTTAGAACAGAACACTACTCGTACCCCAGGAAATTAAACATGTCTTCCGATTTTTTGAAGAGTTTGAGAGAGAGTTCTTTGAAGACTCAAGCCGAGGCCGGCACTCAAAAGAAACCTCCATTGGCCGGAGTTGAAAAGAAGGGGGCTAAAAAACATCAAAGATGAAGACCCTAGTGTCTACGGTGAAAGTGGCCATTGAGAACAGGATGAAGGAAAAATCCATAGAGCAGGCAGAGCTGTCTCAGCAGCTTCAGGAAAAGTTAGGGTTACAGGCTGCTGCGGCGAAGGCTAAAGGTAAATCACATGTTTGCATGTCGAGCCCAAAGAAAAGGAATGTGGCTGGTGAGTTGAAGGGATTGGAGATTGGTAAGGATGCCGATGTACCAAACAATCCAAGTCCTATTATAAACTTGGACGAGGAGGAGAACCCAGCTGCTGGAGGTGGAGAAGACATGTTCGTCGATCTCGATGATTTGTTCGACGATAATGCTGAAGTCGAAGGTCCTCTTCAAAAACGCCTCGTCGTGATCTTGTTCCATTTTCTTTTTCTTACCCGGATGCGTCCAAAATGGTTAATGACGCCGAGGCATGTGCTGATTTAGTCCGTCAGATTCAGGACTCAATCGGCAGTGCCTAGTGCGTCTAGCTCTCCTTCTCAAGAACTGTTCAAGACTTACGCCTCATATGGCGTCCAAGTAAGTTCTCTTTTTACTCGCATCATGTATGTTTTTCATATGACTTAGTGTTTAAATTTCTTTTGAAACAGTTCTTTGCTGCGGCGAATGCCATGATCACTCTGTATGACTCTAAGCTGACGAGAATCACTTCCTCCCTCGACGAGCTCCAAAAATCATTGATCAATACAAAGCAGCTGTCGCATTGGACACACAAAAGAGAAAAGACCTAGAGGTCGAAGTCGACGACTTGAAGCAGCAGATAGTTCGTCTGAACGAAGAGAACATTCGTGTCACCAAGGCAGGCAGGAGTCAGAGGGACGAATTTGAGGAGGAGAAGAGTCGTCTTCTTAAGGAAAATGTTAAGGTCAAGGACGAGCTTGCTGTGGTAAAGGAAACTCTGGGGACGGAGAGGGCTGGACGAAATGCTCTTATCTTGAAGAAAGGGCAGCAAATGCAGGAAAAATGTGCTGCTCGATTTGAGAGGATTCGACGTCATCTGGATAGTCGAAATGCAGCCGATACAGCGACTAAGAACGTCGGGATGATTGTAGGAACGCTCGGTGTTATGGGCCTCATAGAGGACATGGGCGGTTCAGTGCCGGAAGCCATTGTGGAAAATCTGTAGAAGAGCCTCAAGACTTGGAAGGACAAGTTAGGCGAGATCGAGATTTTCCCTTTATCTGACGAGGACCTTGGTGTATCCCCAGTAATCAATGAATCCGCGTCGAACCATGAGCTCTTTTCCCAGAAAGAAGTGGGACGACTCCGTACCAGCGGGATCGAAGCCTCGACTGTGGAGGTGACAGGAAACAAGACTCCCCCCCCCCGAATGCTCCGGCTTAATCTTCCTTAGACTTAAGATTTTTTGTTTATTTTTTCAAACTCTTTTGTAATCGTCTACTTTTGTTGAAAATTTTTGACGCCTTGTTACCTATTTTTGCCAAGGAATTGATTGACGAAGTTATGTTCTAAAAAGTTGTTATTCAGATTTAAAAACCTTAGTATTTTTGCCTTTAGCCCATTTTACAATCAACAAGGCTTTAGCTCGTATAACGATCGACGAGGCTTTAGCTCGTATAAAGATCGACGAGGCTTTAGCTCGTATAAAGATCGACGAGGCTTTCGTGATCTTTGATTTTGAGCAGAAGTTGTGTTAAACAGAATTCTCAGTAGGGTTACCTACTCCCCCTTCAAAAAACCAAAAGAAAACAACCAGAATAATACAAGATTGTGTCAGTAGTTGTGTCTTCTTATATTATGAAGACTGCCTACGTACCCATTTTAGAGGGATCAAACCAGACGTAGTTCTTTTTACGACAGTCAAAAAGATTAAAGGTAAAGTTTCAGATGTCGGCCGTTCCAAGGTCGAGGCAATGGTTGTCCGTCAAACGTGGTTATTGGTAGACATTGGGTGCGACGATGTTAGTGACTTCATACGATCCTTCCCAATTACTTCCCAACTTTCCTGCTCCATATTCCTTCGTATTGTCAAAGATATGTCGTAATACAAGGTCACCAACTGTATAATGCCGATGTTTGACATGTTTATTATAATGTCGTGCTGCCATTTGTTGGTAATGTTGCATGCGCAGAAGTGCATGATCTTGTAATTCTTCAAGTTCGTCGAGCCTGTCTAAAACTATTTGAAACTTAAGAAGGTAAGTTTATGTAAGTAACAATAGTCGAAAAAATAAGAGTGAAAGTTTTGAATAATTTCGACTCTGCCTTGCATCAGATCAGGGTTGAGTTCGTCGTGCTGGGGTAACATCATTCGTCGTAAGCTATAAACTTTAACTTCAGCAGGGACCATAGCTTCGACGCTGTGCGAAAAGAGAAGGGGGTCGCGTTTGTCGATGATCGAGGCGTTGTACGATATGACCACAAGACACCGTCTAATTCATCTGCCCATAACCCTTTCTTCTTTTCAAGTTGCTTTTTAAGTCCATCAACAATAGTCTTGTTAACTGCTTTGGCTTGTCCGTTACCCTGCGGATACCTCAGAGTTGAATGGCTAAGTTTGTCTTCCACTTGGTGTAGAAACCCTCAAACCGGTTTGAACAGAACTAGGTTCTGTTGTCGGTCATGATCTCATAAGGCAGACCATGGCGACAAATAATGTTTTTCCACACGAAACTCTGGATCTCGACATCTTGGATTTTAGCAAAGGCTTCGGCTTCAACCCACTTCGAGAAATTGTCAATCATTACCAATAGATACCATCGTTGCCGGGATAAAGGAAAAAGTCCGACTATGTCCATAGCCCACCTCATAAATGGGTAGGGTGGCGACGAGAATCTTAAACACTCGACTGGTTGATGTATCGTTGGAGCATGGCGCTGACATTGCTCGCACTTTAGGTAATAAGTCTGACAATCCGCAACCATCATGGGCCAGAAGTGACCATGATGCTTGATTCTCAATACCAAAGAGCGTCCACCAGAATGGTTACCACAAGCTCCTTCATGCATTTAGGCCATTACAAGGTCGGCTTCGTCTTTTGATACACACCGCAACAATACTCTAGATACGTCCCGCCGAAACAACTCCCCTTCCAACAACACATACCTCGAAGCCTTTGCTCTGAGACGTCGGGCTGCCCATTTATCAGCTGGTAGGGTTTCCCTACTTATATAAGCATATATTTCGGATCTCCAATCACCTTTTGTTTGTGGGTCGATCATTCCTTCATCATTTAAGGCAGCCTCGTCTGAGGTACTGTCTACTATGTGTACCTTGGTTCGCGATATACCTGGGACAGTGATCTCTTCAATTGGGACTGAACGTGTTAACCCACTTGTTGGAGCTGAGGCTAAGGTCGCTAAGTTGTCCGCAGAGGTATTCTCGCTTCTGGGGATTTTCACAATCTCAACATCGTCGAAATCCTTTGTAAGGCTTTGGACGATGTGGGGATACAAATTCATTCGATCATCCTTGGCCTCGTACTCACCTTTGCACTGGCTTACGATGATCTGGGAATCGCAATGAACACGAATTATCTTTACCCCCATGTTTTTTGAAAAACGGAGCCCAACGAAAAGTGCCTCGTACTCAGCCTCGTTATTTGAAGAAGAAAACTCTAATTTAATAGACTTCTCGATGACCTCGACCATTGGTGATTCAAGACGAATTCCAACTCCGAATCCATTTGATCTTGATGAGCCGTCAACATGAAGATTCCATACTCCTGCTGTACAGGGAGTGAGGAGCTGGAGGGGCAGTTTTACTAGAAAGTTTGTAAGAGCTTGAGACTTAATACTAGTGCGGCTGCGAAACTCAATGTCATACTCACTTAGCTCAATAGCCCATTTTGCCATCCAGCCGGAATAACTCGGGCTATGCAGGATAGCTCGTAGCGGTTGAGTAGTCATTACCGCGATCGAATGTGACTGAAAATAGGGTCAAAGCTTACATGCACTAATAACCACAGCGTAATCCAACCTCTCTAACATTGAATATCTCGTTTCCGCACCATCGAGCACTTTGCTAACGTAAAATATCGGCTTCTGCTCACTGCAATCGTCTCGTACCAAAACCCCACCGACAGATGTCGTCGAAACAGAGACATAGAGTAGTAGAGTTTCTTGAATGCCTCTTCGCACTTCTCGTCCCAGTTAAATGTTTTGTTCCCTTTCAGTAATTGATAGAAAGGGAGGCATCGCTCCGTCGATCGTGATATGAACCTATTCAATGTAGCGAACATGCCTGTTAAACGCTGCACCTCCCTTATACTTATTGGAGATGGTAGGTTGATGATAGCGGAGATTTGCTTCGGTTTAGCGTCTATTCCTCTCTGAGTGACGACGTAACCCAGGAATTCACAAGATTTTACACCGAACGTACACTCCGCTAGATTTAATTTCATTCCGTACATATTCAAGATTTGAAAGCACGTACGTAGAGGAGATATATGATCTGTCGCCGAGGTGCTCTTTACAAGCATGGCATCTATGTATACCTCCATAGTCTTGCCTAACTGGGATGAGAACATCTTATTAACCAGCCGTTGATACGTTGCACCAACGTTTTTTAGGCCGAATGGCATAACGCGATAGCAGTATATGCCACGGTCAGTAATAAAGGCGGTTTTATCTTGATCATCTGGATGCATCATAATTTGATTATAAACAAAGAATGCATCCATGAAAGAAAGTAATTTGTTGCCAGCTGTGGCCTCGACGAGACGATCTATATGTGGAAGTGGAAAACTATCTTTCGGATACGCCTTGTTCAAATCAGTGAAGTTCTACACATACTCTCCATTTCCCATTCTTCTTTTTGACTACGACCGGGTTGGCAATCCATTCGGGGTACTTGACATCGACTATGGAACCAGCTTGAAGCTGTTTCTCGACCTCGTCGTTGACTGCTTGATTACATTCAATCCCTAACTTTCGGTGTTTCTGTCTGACTGGCTTTATAGTGGGATCGACGTGCAACTCATGGCACATGATTGATGGGTCTATACCCGCCATATCAGATATCGACCATGCAAATGTGCTTACGTTGCTTTTTAAGAATGAGATAAGCTCGTCCCAAATTGATTTTTCCAAATAACGACCGATATTAGTACGCCGCGACGGGTTGTTATCATCAATGGACACTTGGTCGATTGGTTCCAAAGCTGTTGTGCACTGCCTAGTTGTTGACTATGGGCTAGCCTTATCATTAGGCCTCGTCGGTAGTTGCTATGCTTCAGACCTCTTACGTGCTTTATGCTCGGCTATAAAGCAAGTTCGAGCAGCCCTTTGATTACCTCTAACTGTCTTAGTCCCTTTTGGAGTAGGAAATTTCAGACACTGATGGTAGATGGACATCACAGCTTTCATCATGAATAACCACGGGGTACCCAAAATTGCATTAAAAATTGGGTGCTCGTCGACGACCAATAGCTTCACAATACGAGTTACACCCATTATACTTAGAGGAAGTTTAATGCTTCCTGCCGCGGTGACTGTCTCACCGTTGAAGCCCGTGAGTACTTGGGACAATTGTTTCGCCTCGTCTATCTCCATTTTTGCAAGGGTTTCTTTAAAGATAATATTCACCAAGCTTCCCGTATCTACCAACACCCTGGAGACTTCGCAATCTTCAAACATTAGCTCAATAACGAGAAAGTCATTATGTGGAGCATTCACTCCGTTTGCATCAGCCTGTGTGAATTTCACGAGGTCTTCATCTGTTCCAATAGCCGGAGTGGCAATTGTTGACACTGACGCTCTACGCTCCAATTTCCTGATAGCTCTGACCGAATCATTACATTATCTTAATCCACCCATAATAACATTGATTCGCCAACGTACCTCGTCGTTTGTATTTTCTCTATCTCGTTTCGGTGGTTCCATATCCTGGTCAATCGAGGGTCTGTGAAGGTTCCTTTTGACCACGTCGGTACGGGCATTTACTACACCTTGTCTAAAACCACCGCGTTTGAGACCACCTCGCTGTCTAGTCCAGGGGGCTACCTGCCTCGGTGTTGAGGAACCATACTGCTTTAGCACCATATTCTTTAGGTGTCTGCACTCGTTAGTACTATGCCCGGACCTTCCATGAAATTCAAAAAAAGATTTCAGGTTATCATCAACTTTTCTTGATGCAGCTTGTGTCTGACTTCCTTGACCATGGACATAATGGATCACGTCTTTCTTCTTCTCGAATGACTTAGGATAATGCTGCCGGGGCTCCCTATACTCATCTTTTTCCTTGTGGTTCTAACGCTCTTTTCCATGGATCTTTATCATCTTAGCCTTTTATTCCTCTGCTTCGACGAAGCAACTTGCACGATGCAGGGCATCCTCCAGCATTTGAGGCTGATTTAAGACGAGCTCCTTGCAAAAATGCGATTCATACCACAAAGAGTTACGCAAAGCTGCGATCGCTGCTTCGTCGGGAATAGTTAGCCGAGACGCTATCCTTTTGATCCTTTCAATAAAGATCCGCAGGGGTTCTCAGCATCCTTGGGCCAAGGTCCAAAGATCCGCTGTCGAAGCCTTTTTCTCATTGATGATTGAGTAATGCTTCAAGAAGGCAGTAGACAGCTGCTGGAAGCTGCTAATGCTTCCCGATGGGAGGCGCGAGAACCAGGTCAATGCATCTCTGCCGAGATTCTCGACGAAGAATTGACAATATCCAGCATCTTTCTCAGCCGGATTAAAACGTGTGCGTCCCATAGCTATTGTGAACGCGGTGAGATGATGGTTGGGGTCACTATTACCTTCGTACAGTGGAAGCTTAATCTTGGTGACTTAGCCAATTTGCGTGTCGGTTATATGCTTAGTGAATGGAGTTCATTGAGTTTCCTCAACGACGCACTCAATCTCTGGGGCTGAACTTATAGCTCGATGCACTTGTGAACTCATCTCACGTATATGTTCCTTCAAAGCAGCAATTTCATCTTGACTAGTCTGGGAATTGACATTCGGTTCTGGTGGCTTGTCATTTGGTCCAGTCGGAGTGGGTTGCGACGTCACACTAGGTGTCCCGAAAAGAGTGTTATTGAGGTTGTCCAGACGAGCTATTCTGTCACTATCTGTGAATGTAGCTTCAAACCGAGCTTGAAATTCACTCGTTTCTCTAGCTTGATCATCGAGACGTTGAATGGTTAAACGATTGGTTTTCGCTTGACGAGCTTCCACTTGAGATTGTGCTTCAATTACCTCGTCAGGTATGCCTTCATTATTGTCAGCCATTAGTCCGTTTTCTGGAACCCTTAGCCTAGCTATTCCCCACAGACGGCGCCAAATGTTTAACCGGTCTTCGCAATAGATTTTCTGAACGCGGTCAAATCAAGCAAAAGGGTTAGACGACGTATATCGAATATGACAAAAGTAATTTTTGTATTGACATGGCTATTTGACTATAGCATAATGATACTAACACTTTCTACTTTTTATTGTGGATGGACGAAGCTAAAATTAATATTGTCTTCAGGAAATCTATAGCCGAGACATCGTAAACTGCCACTTCATGAGTAGTCGAGCCACTGATAGTCGAGATACTTCCACTAATTATCGTTTGTTTGCCTCGTCGATATCGGCGGTTTCTCTTTCTATCTCCACGTCATCTCCTTATCTTTTTTCTTCGACCCTTTTTTAGATCGATCTGACCACCTATTTATACTGCTTCAGGCCAGACTAAGTCACCGTGAACAGTGGGTGTCGTTACCTGGTCAAATTTTGCATGCTGTTAATGGACCTCCTTTTAAAATTGGGTCTGATTTCATGTTGGGCCTTTAGAGGGTGCTAAACCTTGGCCCAACAAATGATAAGTTATAAAGTGTAGTGTATACTCCATAGAATAATTTTCATAATTATCAAATAGTTTGGTATAAATTATAGAAACAGTAGACAAGATGTTACCGTTTTTTCATTAACAAACTAGTGATCGAATTTTGATATTCGCTATGCCAATGCAACTTTTCTTTTACTATAGTTTGATTTACTAGACCGATATGTTAAAGAGATTAATATAACAAAATTTTTGATTAGTTTCTAAGAAAAGATGTGCCCATCTTGATTTCACTACTACATGGCCCATTAGGAGCCCATTTCCTTTTCTCCTACAAAGAATTTTCACACTGCATCTCTATCTGGTTTGTTGGGATCATCTATAGACTTGTCCTCTTCACTAATAGCTTCTTTGGGCGAGCCACGCCCACGCATCTTCAAGAGTTTTCTTGGATTTCTGCAACCTTTCAACACATCAGACATTACTTCTGCTCTATGCAATATAGACTTCTTTCTATCTACATTAGGAATCGCATCTTCTACAACTTCTCTGTATGTATTTGGTAGCTTCTTCGAGTGAGGAAGATTCGACATTAGACTGGCTAATCTCTTAGCCATCTCAATCATCCCTTTTGATCTCAACCCGTTATCGATTATCTTGAATGTAATATACTGTGGAATAATCCCTCTTCTCACCGTGTTCTCAAACTCTTCAAATGCTTCTTCTAACATGTCAAGTCTACAGAGCAAATGAATCAGCATCGTGGTTGTTAATAAGTCAGAATCTATTCCTCTGTTTTTCATCTCTTTATTCACTTGCATCGCTAAGCTTAGCTTCCCATCTTCGCAAAGCATTTTCAAGATCAAATGGTATGTAAACCGGTCTAGGCTATGTCCAGCTTCAATCAACTTGAAGTATAAGTTCATACCTTCTTCTGTTTTGTTATGCTTCGAGAAATACTTAAAGAAATGATTGTATGTAGTCGGGGTAGGATCAACGCCTCGATTCATCATCATCTTAAGTATCGTACTAGCACCGGATAAATCTCCAGCCTTGCAAAAATTCTTTACTAATGAATTATAAGTCACTATGGTAGGACCTGTAACGCAGATAAAGAACCTTTCCATCATACCTAAAGCTTCTTTTAATCGACCTGCTTCACCTAAACCGTCGATTATCGGATTAAAGACCATATAATTGAGTTCCATTTCTGCCAATTTCATTTCTTCAAGAACCTCCATAGCAATCTCAACACGACGCATTCTACAATACCCTTCTATGAGAGTACCATAAGTGACAACAGTTGGTTTCACATTCATCTTCTTCATTTCTTCCCATAGATTCTCGGCTTGTTTTAGCTTTCTCGCACGGAACCATCCATTTAGTAAAATGTTGAAGATCCTAACAGATGGAACCCAATTTGATTCAATCAATAGTCTTCTCTCCAAATACTTTGAAGCTTCTCTAACATGTCCTTCTTTACAAAGAGCATCTAACAAAACCTCAAGCAATTTAAGTTCCAGATCTGAATTCGAAATCGGATCATAACTTTTAGCGAATTCAAAAGCCTTTATAGCTTGTTGCACCATACCTACAACAGAGATTATAATTTAGTGTTATGTGCTTCCATTACTAAGCTAGCTGAAATTGAGATTCATTCTCCATTATTTGAAGCTATATGAAATCTGCATACCAGCACGAGCATACCGTCTGATCAAAATGATAAACGTATCTGCAGAAACCAAATTCGATCCTCCATCGAATCTCACACGATCAAAAATCAAAGACCAGGCAATTTCAAATTCACGAGCTCTACACAAAGCATTGACTACAGAATCAAACAGTGAAGAAGAAAGTGTGAAACCAGGTTTCATCTCGGTCCATTTGAACACTGAGTGGAGAAGCATCGGCGATGAACTTAGCCGATCGAACAGCGCCTGAACCAACTGAATGCTCGGTTCAATTCCGGTTTCATCTAAAGCTGACTCGAGATTCGAACCGGGAACAACTTTATGGTTCTCGAGAATGTTCGATATAATGGAGAGATCGGTCGGCGAGAAATCAGGGACGGTGATTTGATGCGATTGAGTACAGGTAGAATCAGGTGCGGCGGGTGATTGTAACCGTTGGATGAGAGGCTGAACGGGAATGGGAGGGCAAGAACGGTGAGATGATAATAATTTATTAAGAAGGAAATGGTGGTGGTGAGGATTAGGGTTTAAGGGGATGATGCGGCGGAAGGAGATGAACAGAGAGTTCATTTTTCAGCCGCCGTTAAAGTGACGGCCGCGGAAAATAAGATAACTAATCGGAACTTTTCATTGCGCGCCAATTGGGCTTTTCGTTTGTTAACTTTAAAATATCCATCAAACGACTTTTAAGACACGAGTTGTAAAGTTAATTGGCCCAAAACTATAATATTTGTTTTAAAAGTATTGTCCGCTTTTTTATATATTTTTACACATATTAATAAGGACAAAAATTAGTTTGGAAGAAAATTTTATCACAGTACTAATTGTCCAAAAACACTATTAAAATATTTTTGTTTCGAAAAAAATTACAATGATTTTCAAAAGTTTATAATTTTAACGTTTGAGTTTGTTTTCATGTATAAAAATTTGGAGTTTAGATTTTAAAGGAGTTAGGTTTAGTTGTTGAAATTTTAAAGTTGAAATTTAAAATTTTACAGCCATTTACAATTTGTAGTAATTTGTTAGCATAAATATTTTATAATTTTCTTTAACTATTGAAAATATAAGATATGTTTAGAATCAAAGCATAGAGAATATATTCTGAAAATACCCCTACAATATCTTTTAAGAAAATTTTCAAAAAATACCAAGTTTGGGTCACAATTGATGACATATGTGCCACATACTCGATGAATTTTTATGAAATATATTCCTGCAATAAATGATCAAAATAAAAATGGATAGTGGACTAAAAATATAATATAATTACTGTAATAAATTATAATAGATAATATTATTATTATTTATAAACATTTAATTTAAAATTTTATTTTGACTAATTCAATTTATGGATTAAAATCGATAATAAAATTAAACATCAAAAATACTAGGATATCTTGAATATAGTACGTGTCAACTCTATTTTAAAAAAATATATTTTAGTTTATTTTTTAGTAATTTTTAAATTTATGCATTTATAATGATATTTTTAATGACTTTCATCTCAAATAAGAAAATTTAAATATCTACTTATATTATATATATATATATATATATATTGTACACTTTAATTTTATTTTTCTTATTTTTTATATAAAAATAAAAGCTAATAATTATATAATATAAAACTAGTAATAATATTTTCTACATATGTTATGATATAAATTTAAAATTCGGACATATGTTACATATCTTTATAGAAAAATCTTAGACCAAATGTAAAATGGACTGAAAAAATAATATAAATATACTAAACACATGATAAATTATTATAGTCAAAATTCTTATTTATAGACATCTAATTTAAAATTTGTTTTGGTTAATTCAATTTTTTTGCTTAAAATCAATAATCAAACCAAACATATATTTACTAGAATATTTTATATTCTTGAAATTTAAATGTATTAATGTACTTTGTAACATAAAAATATAGTAAATATTTCACTTTTACTTTTCAAATATTTAATATTTAATTTAAATTGTGAATATGATTCTGAAGTTAACTTATAAACTTTAACATAATAAAAATATATATAGTTTAAATTTTTATTGATTAAAATTTTCAATTTATAATATTTTAATTTTTAGTATGCTATAAATTCAATTTAAATTTAAACTATCAACACATTTTTAAAATATTTAAATAATAATATTCTTATATAAATATTTTGTTATTAAAATTATCATGATGTGCATAAGCAGGACATCATCTAATTTATATGAAATTTATTCTAACAATCAATGATCAAAATCTATTTAGAAAAAAATACTCTATCTTTAACAAAATAAATGCACTTTTAGTTGTTTTAAAAATTGTTTTTAATTCAAAAATATCTTAAACTAGGATAGTTTTAAATCTTTAAATTTATACTATAAAAGAGTTTAAAAAGATAAAATATAAAATATAATTATTGAGCTTAGATAATTTAAATTTTAAATATTTAATTTATGTTTTTTAAAATTATTTTTGAAATGAAAATTTTAATAATATCTTCGTAACAACAAAGAGTCTTTGGAATTTAGACTAAATTTTGCGATATTTTATGAAATTATTCAATAATTAAAAAGATTATAAATCTACAAATGTTATATTTCCTCACGAAGACCAAGTTATAGAAACAAATATTTATCCGAAAAGCCAAGAAAAAAATGTGTCTTTGTGTAAAGAAAAATATCATTCAATAAACCATATTACACATATAATTAGTTTTCTAATATGCAGAAGTAGGTGTTCTCTCTTCCAATATTATATGATAGATTTGTATAAGATCATACTCGATGATTAGTATCACCTGCATTATTGGTAGTTAGATTATGTTTTGGTAGTCATACTATTTTTTGTAGTTTTTTGTTCTAGGTTTATGGTTTATATTTTTAAAGTTTAGGGTTTATTCTTCGAAGTTTAGAGTTTATATTTTGGAGTTTAAGGTTTATATTTTGGAGTTTAGGGTTTGCCTTTACGAGTTTAAAGTTTATACTTAAGAGTTTAAAGTTTATATTTTGAAGTTTAGGGTACATCTTTTGGAGTTTAGAGTTTTTATTTTGGGTTTAAGGTTTAAATTTTAGAGTTTAGAGTTTATATTTTTGGGGTTTAAGGTTTATATTTTGGGATTTAGGGTTTCATATTTTGGGGGAGGGAGGGTTAGAGTTTCATATTTTGGGGTTTAGAGTTTTTTATTTTGGAGTTTAGGATTTATAAATTTTAGTAGTACAATTATTGTTTTTAAGTAGTTAGATTATATCTAAGTTTATATTTCACTAAAATTTACTGTTTACTAATTAAAAAATTTTAATCCGTTTTTAGTATTTAAAGCTTGTTAGATATAAAAAAAGTTATAAAGACGAAGAGATTTGTGTAGTAGCTGTCGAAAATAATTTAGTTATTTTGTGAAAAATATGACAAAAATATAGTTAGGGGTGTCAAATGGGCTTGTTCGCGCCAACTTGGGCCTGTCCGCATAGACATTTTTTTTTTGCGGAAGCTTTATAGACAAACCCGCATAAACACAGACCAAATTATGTCTGTGTCCAATAACACTTGCGTCCAAACGGGCTTGTCCGCGGACGTCCGCTTAACATATTTTTTATTTTCAAATTTTCATGTTTTGTGGCTTTTATTATTACATTAACTTAAATTCAACATATAAAAACTTATATATATATATATATTATAATTCTAAAAAAATTTAAAACTTATAAATTATAAATCACTTTTTATGGTATTTTGATTAAAAATTGTAAGATTCAGAAAAGTAAGATTTTTTTTACAGATTAAATTTCTCTAAAATATATTTATAAAATTTAAATATTAAACAAGTTTTATAACTTTTTGTAATTTTACAATTTTTATAATTTTAAGAGTTTCTAAATAGTTTTTTTTGTTTTTATAATTTTTTATTTTAATTTATAGTTTTTAGATTTAAACCTAAAATTAATGTCCAAATGGACAGTCCATGTCAGAGCCAGCTACGGACAACAGACAATTTTGGACACTACTCAATTAGCCCGCTTATATTGTAGATATGTTCATGGACAATCCGTGTTGAAGCGGACTAGACCTAACCCGCGGACAATATGTCTAATTAACATCCCTAGATATAGTTGATATATCTAATAAATGTAAAATCTAAAAAACTAATAATATAGTCCATAGGATATAATCCTAATTTCACATATAAATCTATTATTGCTACAATTGACCTTTGTCTAAATAGAAAGTTTATTTATTTTTATATTTTCTTAATCCGGAAATTCAAACAGTACCTTTCACCCAGTCGCTTCCCCCGCTCCTCTCCGCTCTCTCCACCTTCACATATTTCAACACATTCTCTCTCTACTGTCTTCCATTTTCGTTACTGCTCCTCTCTCTCTCTCTTGAGCATTCTCTATTCTCAGTGAGCTTCTCTAAACCTCCATTGCAGGACGTCGGAGTCAGGTATCACTCACATCTTCTCTATCTCACCATTTTTTTGCCTGAGTTTTTTTTCCTGTCTATGTTTCTAGAATCGTAGCTTGTTGCTCTTCGTTTTGATCGATCGGACTTTATCATAGTTTTTGAGCGTTTAATTTGGTCGATCTTTCTAGCGAATGTTTTTTTTGGTGGTCTTTGATTGAGATCTTCTTCTTTGTTGTTTCCGCTTGTAAAAATGTCTTCCGTATATTTGCTCATTCATGCATGGGTTACCACTGAAGATTGAAATCGTTGGAGATTGGCTTCTTCTTCGTTTTACTGGATAATTCTGAAGCGTGTGTTTACTCTTATTAAAGTATTTGCTATGGTATTATCGTGAAGAACAATGGTTAATTATTTCGGTTTTGAATGATTAGCTTGGAAATTGGATCGTCCAATGAAGATTGAGGTGGAGGAACCATGAAAAATCTAGTTGTAAATAGCTGGGTTGTTGTTTTAAGTGACGTTACTCGTTCCAGAATCGTGTGAAATTGAGATTTGTGGAACGATTTGAGAATGAAGAAATAGTTTCATTTCCCAATTTTACACTTGTTTCTTCCTGAATTTTATGCTGCATTTGAACACTGATTAATCTTTTTCGTGATGGCAAAGAGAAATTCAGAATAGACAATGACTATGACTTGTTTGCTCTGCAGGCTTGGCTAAACCACTGGCTTTTTGCCAGACTAAATTATGTATAGCTCTTCTTCGATGCATCCAAATGCAAACAAAGAAAATATCTCTACGAAAGATGTTCAAGCAAATTTTGTACGAATAACGAGATCACGAGCTAAAAAAGCCGTGGGAAGAGTACCAATACCTCCAACAAAACCCTCTTTTAAACAGGTACTGAAAACATGTTCTTATAGGATGTCAAAAACGAACTGAAGTAAGTATGCCAAAATCTCTACTCTAATCTTACTGCCTCGTGTTTGTCAGCAAAAGAAACGTACAGCACTTAAGGATGTGAGTAATACTTCTGCAGAAAAGATTTATTCAGACCTCTTGGAGGAAGGCAAAACCAAGGTAAAGATTTTGGTTGCTATGTTTTCATTCTCTTAGTTGGTATATATAACCTTTTTTATTTATTGGTTATAGCTTTCAAATTTCCCCTCTGAGCTTCTTGCTTTCTTGACCTCGTTGCAGGTTAGCAGAAAATGTTTAAAAGATTCAAAAAAGGCAGCAACGGAAGGTGCAAATGCTGCCATGGAAATTTTGGTAGATTTACACACAGAAAGATCAAAACTAGCTGAAGATTTGTCCAAGATCAGGATGGTTGACTCTCAGAATGCCTCCCTTTCAAATTTCAAAGATGAAGAAATTACTGATCAACGTAAGAACTGCAGTCTTAGTTAATATAATGATAGATTTCTCACTCTCCTCAGCTCCTAGGTCTTGTTGATTCCTTGCCTACTCTTACTCAAGCATTGGATTGAAAATGCTGAAAATGGTAGCAGATTAAAACAAGTGAAGTCTACACCAACATGTATATTCCTTAAAATTTACTCAAGGTACTTATTACTTTCTGGATTGTGCAGAAGAAGACGGATCTGGTGTCATGGAATTTCTTCAAGTTGTTGATATTGATTCCAACGTCGAAGATCCTCAGTGTTGCAGCTTTTATGCTGCTGATATATATGACAACATACATGTTGCAGAGGTTTTTCATTACATGATCCTTATATTTGGTTTACATCTCCCTACAGTCCATTTATTATAAATAATAATCTCAATCTAACAGTATCATATGATGGACTAACAGCCCATTTTTTACCGCAGCTTCAACAACGACCTTTGGCTCAATATATGGAGATTATGCAACGAGATATCGATCAAGACATGAGGAGGATTCTGATCGACTGGCTTGTCGAGGTTAGTTTCCTTCAAACTTAGCATATAAATAATGGCATCACCTTACTAAGAAAGATACTGAAAATACATATATATAACATTTCTTGAAATATTCGAGCACAAATTCAGAATATCATCTCAAGCATTTTGAGTAACGGTCTATTATGAGCTATATTTCTTCCAGGTTTCTCAAGACTACGAGCTGGTTCCAGATACGCTTTACCTTACAGTGAATCTTATTGATCGGTTTCTGTCCAAGAGTTACATAGAAAGGCATAGACTCCAGCTTCTTGGTGTCACTTGTATGCTTATAGCTTCGTAAGTCCTCTCACTTTTCAGTTTCTCGTGTGTCAATTTCAAGTTATAATAGTGTGAGTCTATTGAATAGTATTCACATCACAAGGAGAGCATGAAAGTGAACACATAAGTATACTTGTTAAGTAGTTAAACACTAACACTTTTTTCTTACCTTGTACCTTGTTGTGCCATGAAGAAAATATGAAGAGTTCTGCGCGCCACGGGTGGAGGAGTTTTGCTCCATTACGGACAATACATACACAAGAGCAGAAGTAAATTAACAATTCACATTACACATATCTTGGTTGCTTCTCTGTGTAACATTCTTGATAAAATTTTGCTGAGCTAGAAACTGTGTTTCAGGTGTTGAGCATGGAGATTCATGTTCTTAATCTTGTGCACTTTAAATTATCGGTTCCTACCACCAAAACATTTCTTAGGTAAACACTAAAGATCAAAACTATCCATATCATCGCATTGTCCCAACTTACCTCAATATTTTTTTACAGGCGTTTTATAAGAGCAGCTCAAGCTTCTTACAAGGTATTAAACAATGATCCATCCATCATTAGTTCTATAAAAACTTGGGATTTTGATTTTCTTAGTTGTAATAATTATCTATGCAGGTGCCACTCATTGAACTGGAGTATTTAGCAAACTATCTTGCTGAACTGACACTCATGGAATATACTTTCCTAAGGTTCCTGCCATCGTTAATTGCTGCTTCAGCTGTTTTCCTGGCTAGATGGACACTCGACCAAACTGATAATCCTTGGGTCAGCTCAGAGTTCTTGAATCTTGAAAGAGTTTTTTTTGTGTTGGCCTCATTTTTCTTTCTGATAAAAGAATGCTTCGTTACAGAACCCTACCCTGCAGCATTACACCAGATATGAGCTAGCCGAGATGAAAAACTCAGTACTTGCAATGGAGGATTTGCAGCTCAACATCAGTGGCTGTACTCTTACTGCCACCCGTGAGAAATACAACCAACCAAAGGTACATTCACTCTACAAAACATCGTTAAACAAAAACTGTGACTGGATCGATCCTAATTCTAAACGACTTTGATAGTTTAAGAGTGTAGCAAAGCTGTCATCTCCCAAACGAGTGACCTCACTTTTCGCAAGATGAAAACCGAGCTTTGCTTGCATTCTTCTGATTAAAGCAACAGAAATCAAAAGCATAACCAAACCCGGGGTGATCAATCCCTAGTATCAGGCATTGGATTTTATGGTCTCTTTGACCATGGATTCCCAGTCTTTTGTTTCTGTGTTCAAGTTTTGTCTGTCAGTATTTGTCACATTTAGGAATCCCCCTACCTTTAATAAATATTACTGGATTATGTAATCCCATTTATAGAACTATTCATCACATTTGGGGGGTTCTGTACCTATGAGCTCTTGTAAAACCAATATAGACAAAAATAATAATATATAAATTATATGGTTCATATTTGATGGCTTAATTGTTATTTTATTTATTCTAACTCCCGTTCTGAAACTCTCAACTAAACTAGATTCAGTTCTGTTGTTGAGCTACAATTCACAACAATCACCTAGACTAGCTAGTCTATAGTTCTCCGCTAGACTAAAAAGAAATCCTTACTAAAATATCTACACTCAAATTCCTCTCATGGATGACTGGTCATTTGAGAAGAGAATAACATTAAAATTTCAATTTCTGAAGAGTAGATTACAAAAATTACCATCGGAGCGACAGTAAGACGGCTAAGATAGTGACTGACAAGAAATAAGCCCCTGCCACACGTTACAAACTCACTTCAGCTTAGATTTTGAAGAGCTCATTAGAGGTTTAGCAATGACACGGGCAGGAGCCGCCCTTGAGGTTTTCTTCAAGTCATACTTTATCATAGAGAAAGCACAAATCATCGCCATCACCATGGTTGGGTACACATAAACGGTTCTGGTTGGGTCGGTATTTACAGGCTTCTTTAAGATCCCTTCTTTGACAAGACCCCAAACTAATAGTAACGACCCAAACATGCTCATTCTACCGGGTTTTAACAAACCCACAAACGCCCCAGCTACAGAAAAATAGCTCCCTGCAAGAACCTGGCCAATATAAATGTGAGGATCAAATCAACACTGTTAAGAGATTTGGTGATGGAGAAAAACTAAACCTCTAGGCGTTGAAGATCAGGCATTGCAGATGCTTCTTTAACATTGGTGAGATTGTAGATGTCTAGCAAATTTTCCCATTTAGGAAACGTCATGTTAGTGGCAAGACCATTGACAATAGCACCAGGGTATAAGATAGCCTTAATCACCGGAACAGGAAAGATCTCACTAGAAATCAACTGTGATGATGTTACATGAATTGGCGATGTACACATACCAGATCTACATGGAACCCTGTTTTATGATTGTGATTCAAGTCAGATCAACCAGAAAAACTACAAATGTATGATGATCTATCGAAGATATAGTCTAATAAACCATAAGTGCCTCATTTTCAAGATTAATTTGATTGATTTTCCCTTGATTCAATTCAATTAAGCAATGGAAATTAGCTTACAGTTTTCTTAATCTAGCAAAATTAACATACTTAAGCAAACTACACAAAATGTGAAAACTTGAAAGTGAATCGTAAAAAACCACCAAATACTGATTTATTGACGCGTCTCTCCTAAAAAACGAAATTTAGGGTTCGAATTATGCAGGTGAGAGAATGTTTTAGCATCAAATTACCTGAAGAGAGGGATCTGGAGTATAATTAAGAGGAAGTAAACTCGTGAAGCTATTGAAGAAAAGTTCTTAATCCATCCCTTTGATTGTCCTGGATTCGCCATTATCAAGCCTGAAGAACAGAACTAGAGAGAGAGAGTTGACCTGTTATGAGTTGTTACCAAACGATAACGACAAATTAAGAAAAATAATATATAAAACGACACGGTGTGCTGTAAGTGAAATACAAAACAGGATGAGTTTTTCGATATTTGAGTGAGAAACGACGTCCTTCATCAAATAAAATATGCTTACTTCCTTTACTGAAACAGCAAACAGTTTAGTGATGATAGAATCTATGGCGGTTGCTCTATCTTCCTCCGGCGTCGCCTCTCATCTTCATTCTCCGCCATTTTCTTCTTCATCGGGATTATCCGTCAACAGATTTCTGTGCCGAAGTCGGGAAGCTAATCCTTTTGGTCTATCTCTACAAGTTCATCGTCAGTCTCGCTCTCTACTTGTTTATGCTCGTGGGAAGAACCGGAAGGGATTCACAACTTCGTCTTCTTCCTCCCCGAAGAAGAATAAGAAGGTAAGAAACTGAGAATTTTGGCAGTAGCTTTCGCCGATTTTTCTGGAATTTTGATACACTGCGCAAAAATCACTTCGAATGAGGATTTCGTATCAGCCATGAATTCCATTGTTTTTTTGGCAGAAAAGTTTGGTGGGAGATGAAAACGGAGGAGGTGAGGAGGAGGAGGATCCATTTGAAGCGTTGTTTAATCTACTGGAAGAAGATTTGAAGAATGATAAATCGTCTATAGATGATGAGGAGATAAGCGAAGAAGACCTAGATGCACTAGCTGCAGAGTTAGCTGAAGCATTAGGTGGTGGTGACGATGTTGATGACATTGAATTGTTTGATTCACCCACTGATGATGATGATCTTGTTGATGATGAAGATGATGATGATGATGATGATGATAGCGAAGAAGACGAAAGACCAACTAAGCTGAAGAATTGGCAGCTTAGAAGATTGGCTTATGCATTGAAATCTGGGCGTCGTAAAACTAGTGTAAGTTTCATTGCTTGCCAAGTTCATTGTTGTGGGAGGAGATGCTTTTAGTGCATCATTGTTAATGGATGAATTTGTTTGTGATTTGCAGATTAAAAATCTAGCAGCTGAGGTTTGTCTTGACAGGGCTTATGTTCTTGAATTGCTTCGTGATCCACCTCCGAAGCTTTTAATGCTAAGTGCTACACTACCTGATGAAAAACCGCCAGTAGCAGCACCTGAAAACACCTCACCTGATCCAATTCCTGTAGAATCATCATTAGATGAAGATGTTGTTGCAGTCGAACCCGAGGAAAAAGTGAAAAAAGAAGCAGTCCATGTGATGCAACAGAAATGGTCTGCTCAGAAAAGAGTGAAAAAAGCTCATATTGAAACTCTAGAAAAAGTTTACAGAAGATCAAAACGACCTACTGTAAGGAGTTTCGATTAGATTCAGTTCAATTCTTTGTTAGTTAAGTATTCTAACATCTCACATTGATTTTATGATGATTGAATGGTGTGTATAGAATGCTGTGGTTAGCAGCATTGTGCAAGTGACCAATCTTCCAAGGAAGCGAGTTTTGAAGTGGTTCGAAGATAAAAGAGCAGAGGAAGGAGTTCCAGAGAAGCGTGCTCCATATCAAGCTCCGGTTTGATTTTAATGTTTACGTTGAGATGATGAGTACTGATGAATTAGCTTCGGGATCGATATATCAGGGACTCATCAACATAGTCATCAATAACAATTGTTTGGTGGTAATACGAGGTGTATTTATGTTAGTAGAATCTGTGGAATGGTGTGTCTGAAGAAATTATGTCCTGTCCAATTTTGTTCAAGTCTTCCCTTGTCACTGTGTGTCTATCGTTGAGCAATAGTTTAAAGAAAACGTTTTAGGCATGCAAATTTCAGCTTTTCAATTTTATTTGGTTCAAGTGATATAAAAAAAATTAACTTGGTTAGGTCCGGTTGAGAAAGAAACTGAATCAATGTACTCTGGGTCTTGTTCGTTTATTTAGTTTTTATTTTTTATTTGTTTATTTATTTATTAGTTGACAAATCGTAAAATAGAAATTATTATTATTAAAAAAAATTTTAACTCGAAACTTTATTAATCAATATCTGGATATAACATGATCCTCATATACATCAACAATATTATTTGGAACAAAATAATGAACAGAATAAGTGACATGTTTTTAATTTGAGATTTAGCAAGACAATGAGCTGGCTTGTTAGAAGTCTTTGAAGTCCATTGATATCAAGTCTTTTGGAACTTGTTTCTCCACGATGTTGTCTCTTATCCAATTTCCCTCTTTGGATACAGTCGTCTTGCCATTAAGTATATTATTTAGCATAGTCGTTTTGCCATTATGTTATTTAGCATTTGGTTATCAACTTCAAAACAAAATTTTCGAAAATCCATATTCCAGGTGTGCTGCATAGCCATGATTAAATTTTGTATTTCAGGCTCAAGAGGAAAAGTAACTATCTGTCGAGTTGCTTGAGCTGCTAAACAATAGAATCCATAAGCATTTCTGAACACCCATCCTGCATAAACTTTTGAGTATACATTTGAAAAGGTTGTTTCGTAGTTACATTTTAACCACTGCTTTTGTGGTCGTTTCCATTATGATGTAGTGCACTTCGATTTCATTTTGATTTATTTTAACATTGGTTCTTCTATTTCTCATTGAAACATTACAATAGGCAAAGTTGTCTTAATCTGGAAATGAAGGTTATTACGTGCCTTTCATATCTTCCAGAGGAGAATGAAAGGTGATATTTTTTTCTTCACCGGCTCTGTATAGAAGTCATAATGATCTATTGAAAGACTCATATTTTCTTTAATGATCTAATATCTTCCCATCGAATCATAAGATTTGGACATAGAAAGAATAGGTGATTCAATGTCTCCCTTTCTGAACATACTTTACAAGCTTCATCATTTGCAATATGTCGTCTATGAAGCTTTGATTTACATGGGATCAAACCATGAACAATGCACCATTATTTTTTGGCATAATCCCAACCTTTCAAATTATTTTTTGCAAAACTGAATCAACTTAGAGAATCTTAAAGCATTGTTATCGTTATTTATATTGCAAGCAACATAATATCCGGACTTGGCAGTGTATGAGCCATCCTTTGTATACTTCCATCCAATATAATATGGTGCTTTACTTACAAGAAACCTCATTGTTACTATGTCCAGACATCTTCTTCATGAAACCGATTCAGTACTCGATTTTGGTTCCATGAATTATTTGTTACATTAATCAATTCTTTCACCTGAAAATTAACACCATAAAATCCCTATTTTGGTCGTGGTGCCCTTGGTGGTTGTGATGCAATCTAATTATCCGTACATAGATACGTTGCTTCTTCCTTTCCAATTATATTGATCATTCCTTTATCCAGTAGATTAATAACATATAACAAGGATTTCCAACCAAACGAAGTACTTTCTTTAGCTTGAAGGACCGTACTTTTGTTGTTGTTGTAGTATCTACCTTTTAGTGTTCTTGACACAAGGCTCTGTGGATATTTCAAAAGTCTCCATATATGTTTGGCTAATAAGACATCATTAAATCTCTTAATATCCTTGAAACCCAATCCACCTTCACGCTTTGGGATACACATTCGTTTCCAATTCATCCAATGCATAGCTGATAAGTTCTCTCTATTCTTTGACCACCGAAATTTTGATACAATTTTTTTCTATTCCAACATATGTTCCTTTAGGTAATTTAAAGCAACTAATTGTATGACAGCATTAATAATTCAATTGATTTCAAAAGAATATATTTTCCTGCGTTAGAAAGAAATTTTCTTCTTGCACGATGATGTTCTTTGTTTTATATGGTCCACAATGTACTGGAAAAATTCAATTTTTTGGCACCAACTAGTTCTGGCAATCCCAAGTATTTAGAACACCTTCCATCTATGTGTATATGCAATGTATGTCCCACTATTTGCCTCTATGATTCACTAATTCGATGACCGAAATGTATACTAGATTTTTCTTTATTTATGATCTGTCCCGAAGCAATTTTTACTGGTGGAATATCTTTGATATTTGATGAGTAGATGCACTCTTCACTTTACAGAAAATAATGCATTGTGTCCAAATAAAAGAAGACCAATCTCTGGTCCTGAATGTCAAGCTTGACAGCATGTACAATGATTTAAACAACAAATTTGAATCATTTGTCAATTTATGCGAAGAAACTGGATATGCAAGTGGCTCAAACCTCAGAAGTAGTAAAGAGACAAGTTGATGTTCTTCCTGGGAAAGTGGAAGACAACCCAAAAGGCTATTGCAAAGCCATAAATTCAGGTATTGGAAAGAAGAATAATGAGTCTGAAAAATCTGCAGATTTTAGAAGTTTCAGAAATGATGCAGGGAAAGAGATCGATCGATCTGCATACTTGGATTGATCGATCCAGGTGAAAAAGTGTCTCCGGGAAAAGCGAATGATCGATCCGTCGGACCAAACTTGAAAAAAGGAGAGATCGATCGATCTCCCCCCCCCAAGACTGCTGAAATTTCCAACGAACTCGCTGAACTCAAGATTTCATGCCCAGAAGAGCCTGAAACATCTAAAGAAGAGTTGGTATACTATGACGAAGCTTCTAACAAGATCATCCCACTGAGAAGACTTCAAAAGCTACAAGATCCTGGCGAATTCTTAGTTCCGGTCAAGATCAAGGGAGTGATCTTCATGGACTCACTCTGCAATACATGAGCTAACATTAACGTCATGTCAAAGATTGTTGCTGAGAAGTTAGGAATCAAAGGAATAAAACCATCAAAGCTAGCTTATACATTAGCTAACAACTCTGTCATATCCTCTAATGAACTTATCTCTAATGTGATGGTGCAAGTCGGAGATTGTGTTATTCCGCTTGATTTTTATATCATAGATACACAAGGAAATTCAAATGTGCAATTGGTTCTAGGAAGACCTTTTCTAGCATCCATAGGAGTTGTGATAGATATGCCTAAAAGTGCATCTATCTCACAAAAATAAAGAAGAGCTACTATTATCCGATAGTACCCAATAACAATGCTTCAAAGATCAATATGATGAAGGGAGAAAAGGTAGCACAGAAATCTCAAGCCAAATCTAGTATTAAAGAGGCCATTCCTGAAGTCTTGAAAGAAGAAGCCAAACCTCAAGCAAGAGTGCAGTCTCTAGGATCAAAAAGAGGCGTAATATAAACTTCACAAAGATCGATGAGAATCCCCAACCGACCTTGAATTCCCAAGCATTGATTGGAGATAGAATCAAGCATAGGGTGAAGAGCAAAGAAACTTCAAAGCCTTCCTCAAAAGTCAAAAATAACGGTAAGGGGAAATCAAAGAAGGTCAACAAGGATATCCATCAAACTTTGATTCCTCAAACACTGGTTGAAGACGGAATTGAGTACAAAGTAAAGAGAAAAGGAACCTCAAAACCTTTTTTAAAGGTTAAAACACCCTTTCCCTAAAATCTTAAGAACAAAGGAAAAGACTATGCAAAAGAGTTGATGAAGAATTTCAAACGATGGTGGTTGCAGTAGATCATATGTTGGTGCTGACTTAATTTCAGCTTAGGAGGTAAGTTCGTCAAGCTTTTGACGTTAAAAAAGCGCTGAGTGGGAGGCAACCCATTGATTAAGTGTTTTAGATTAGTAATTTTTAGTTTTGAGTCTGTTTAGCTTAAGGAGACTAACTTATTAATTTTTAGTTGTGAGTACAAAAGTGTTTCATGAAATTTCAGAAAGAGAAGAACTAGTCGAAGGTTTAGATCGATCGATCCCTGAAGGATGATCATTCGCACAGAATGGGAGATCGATCGATCCATCGACATTCAGGGAGTACCGATGAAACATATCGATCGATCGATTCAAACGACCAGGAGCTTTATGTAAGAATAGATCGATCGATCCATCGACGATCAGGTAAGTTCCGATATTTGAACTCAAGTTTTTGATTTTTCAGATTATTCTGGTCTCTTTCCTTCTCTTGGATTTATTTTCACACCGGGAAGGTGTGATTAAAGTATGGGGGAGGGTATATAACTACTAACCATGTTTTGAGTCTTTTTGGATGTTTCATCATTTTGGTGAAAATTTTCTAAATTTTTGTTTTGATTTAGTTGAGTCTAGTCGAGTCTAAGAAATAATGACCAGAATATGTGATGACTATTAGCCTAGTGTGATTTTTGTATTGATTTCTATTTGGTTATTGACTTAGATAAACTGATGCGTTTAGGTTCGGAACCCCATTGATTGATTGATATGCTTTTGAAAGTTCTAGTCTTTTGGATTGTTGATGATTTGATGCTAGCTCAACTTTGTTATGACTAAAATTGATCTTAAATTATCTTATCTATGGTGTTAGAATACTTTGAGTTAGGTATTTTTGTCTTCATCCCTCTGTAAAACCAACAATTCTTTTAGTAAGATTTCGATCCTCTTATCTTTCCCTTAAGATAGAAAAAGAACGGTACAGAAAAAGGATTGAAAGCATGATCTAGAAATCCATGGTCAAATCCCAGAAAAACCGTCTACAAAAAAAAAATAATAATAATGAAAGAAGTGAGAAAAGGAGAAGAAAGGGACGGGATCCGAAGTGGCTCAATGCTCGAATTGGTATGGGGATTCTGAATGACGGATACTCTAGAGCGTTGATCGATACCCCATAGGTAAGAACACACTTGTTTGAAATTAAATGAATCTAATGAGCTGATTGATATGACTTTATGGTTTGATTAATTTGGGATTTAGAGTAGAAAGTATGTTGGTTAGATTATGTGGCGGTGAACAATTTATTTGTAAATGTTATCTAGGATTAATGTCTTTTAGTTTATGATTTTTGAACTTAAGGTTGCTAAGAATCTGAGAATTCCTGTATGGTTTTCAAACCTATTCTCTAGATTTAATCTTGTTTCACTTGAGGACAAGCAAAGTTCTAAGTCTGGGGGAGTTGATATCACTCGATTTTGATGACTTATAGTGGATATTTATACTTACTATTTGACATCATTCGAGTATTTTTCGTATGTTTTTAGCATGTTTTTAAGATTTTAGGTGGTTGGGATGTTCTGGAGCGAAAATGATGATTTTTAGAAGAATCCAAGTGCAAATGGGCTAAATTGAGACAGAAGGATCGATCCAAGCTAAAGCATGTTCGATCCAAGAATTTCATTGAAGAAATCGATCGATCCCAACATGGATCGATCGATCCAAGCTCTTGGAGAACCTACAGATTTTAAGATCGATCGATCCACATAAGATCAATCGATCCCATTTCAAGCACATATCGATCGATCCTTTACACGAAGAAGAGTGATTTCAAGCAAAAAATGCATTCGTCCTCAAGACCTATCAAGAGTTTTCCTTATTATATTAGGTTTTTCTTATTTTATTAGATCATTATAAAAGCTTTAGGCTTAGTTTAAAAAAACAAACATTTAGATTTTAATTACTTTTGAGAATTCAGAGCTTTTTCATAGAGAAGAGATTTTCAACCCTGCATTTGGAGAAGAATTCTAAATTCTATCTTTTACTTTTGTACAATTCGATTTCTTTTATGTTTTCTTCTTTAATGTTTAATGATGATTGTTGATTGCTTAGTTATGTCTGAGTAGTCACCTTGTTAGGTTGTAGGGTTTATCCCAGGGAAACCAAGTTTGATGGTAAGGGTTTGACATTATGATTGAATGGTTAGGTTCTTAGTCTAGATCTGCTATCATTGCTTGAATTAGTCTGATCACCTAGTTCATGATATTTAGTTAATAAATACAAAGGGATTTGGTTTAGAAATCTGACCTAGTTTAGATAGTAAATGTCTCTGCTTGCGGAAGTATTGTCTTTGATGCTTATGAACATATCAAATCTGAAATCATTGCATGATTAAATTGGTTAAATACGGCGGGAGTTTGTATCTGGTAATTCGATTATAGGGGTATAATACTTCGAGAGAAGATTAGTCTATTATTTTCTTTTGAGTTGAAAACTATTTTCATGAAAAAATCTTGCATGTCAACCTAACTTCAAACCTAATAACCTGTGGAAATCCCTAACACATAACGTCTTTCTTTAACTGCTTATAACCGTTTAAATTACTGTCTTTTTACAATTGCTTTAAATCAAACAATCTTTATTATTATTGTCTTAGCTAGATTTGAACGTTTGATTGAGAGTCGCATAATCTGGTCTCTGTGGGAAATATACCATATCTATACTATAAAGATTTGTTCTATGCAGTGTATAATTATGATTAAAACCTGAGTCTATCAGATTTTTGGCGCCGTTGCTGGGGACTAATTGTGCCTTTTAAGTTTTACTTAGCGTATAGTCTAAGATTTTTATTTTTCAGTGCTAATCTCATTCTTTCTTCTTGTCTATGTTTTGCAGGTGTATGAACCGAATATCTAATAAATCATATGAATTAGTTAACCTCATTAACGAAGAATTAGCAAGGGTAGAACGCTCAAACCAGAAAGCAAGAAAAAACGCGAGCTCTTCCAACACAATGGGAAAAAACGTTATTATCAACAATATGATCTTACTTGAAGACCAAAACGTCCAAAATCCTCAGCAAGGACAACACCAGTTGGTGATTAACCAGCCTGGAGGAAACATCAATCAAGTGCCACAAGGACAACAAGGAGGAAACGACAATCAAGTGCCACCAGAACAACAAGTAGGCGGTAATGGTAATCAAGACCCACCAGAACATGTCATAAATTGCCCACTACATCAAAACAAGGTACTAGTTGGAGACTTCAACAACCCTGAAGCTTTATTTGTCAATAGGAATGCTCTACACCCTCGCCAACCTCAAAGACAGGACTACCAATTCCCGTTTTAGATTATCCAGTTTCTCAGGCAAAACCAATTCCATGGTTTGCCGACCGAGCATCCTATGGATCATATAGATAGCTTTGAGAACATATGCAACACCACTCAGCTCAATGGGGTCTCTAAAGACTTCATGCATTTTAAGCTCTTCAATCACTCTCTTGCTGATAGAGCTCTTAGATGGTTGAAATTGTTGCCTGCTAACTCTATAGAGACTTAAGATGAATGCAAATCCAAGTTTCTGAGTCACTTCTACACCTCTACAAGGACCAACAATCTGAGAAACAAGATTTCTTAGTTTCAACAAGATCTTATAGAATCTTTATATGAAGCATGAGACATGTTTAAGGAGTACCTTTGAGACTGTCCTCATCATGGATTCTCATAGCTGAACCTACTCAATACTTTCTATCGAGGTATTGAACAACAGTATAGACTCTCTCTTGATACTGCTAGTAATGGTGACTTCATGACCAAGCATGTGAATGAAGCTTACCAGCTGATTGAAAATCTAGGTCAAAGCAATAACAATCATTGTCCCGATTATGATCGAAGAGTAAGACCATCTAGTTCAGAACTTTCTGATCTTACCGAGGTAAAATAACTCCTCACTCAACTTCTAAAAAGCAAAATGAGAAACATGTCAGTTTCACTGAGGATGTGGAGAAGATTAAGGCTAACTGTTTTGATATTAAAGAACCTAAGAATGTAGAGGAAGTGAGCTATATAAATAGCCAGGGACAAAGATTTCTAAACTATGTCTTTTACTTTTATACAATTCAATTTCCTTTATGTTTTCTTCTTTAATGATGATTTTTGATTGTTTAGTTATGTATGAGTAGTCACCTTGTTAGGTTGTAGGGTTTATCCCAGGAAAACCAGGTTTGATGGTTAGGGTCTGACACTATGAATTTGAATTGTTAGGTTTTTAGTCTAGATCTGTTATCATTGCTTGAATTAGTTTGATCACCTAGTTCATAATATTATGTTAATAAATACAAAAAGATTTGGTTTAGAAATCTGACCTAGTTTAGATGAGTAAGTGTCTCTGCTTGCGGGAGTATTGTATTTGATGCTTATGAACATATCAAATATGGAATCATTGCATGATTTAATTGTTTAAATACGGAGGAAGTTTGTATTTGGTAATTCGATTATAGGGGTTTAGTACTTCGGGAGGAGATTAGTCTATTATTATCTTTTGAGTTGAGAACTATTTTCATGAGTAAATCTTGCATGTCAACCTAGCTTCAAACATGATAATATGTGGAATTCCCTTACGCCTAGCGTCTTTCTTTAATTGCTTATAACCGTTTAAATTACTGTCTTTTTACCATTGCTTTAAATCAAACAATCTTTATTATTATTGTCTTAGCTAGATTCGAACGTTTGACAGAGAATCGCACAATCTGGTCTCTGTGGAAAATCGACCCTATCTATACTATAAAGATATGTTCTTTGCAGTGTAGAATTATGATTAAAACCTGAGTCCACAACGATTAATCGAAAGTTTTGCTTATTTGGCATAAGCGGACGCCCAATTATGCTGAATCAATTTTCCATCACCGCTTGCCTAACCACATCCATTGGAAATATGATGGGTAGATCATTCACCCCTAAGTCCACACGTCGAAGAGCATTGAAAATGTTTTGCCATTGTTTTCAGTGTAGAAGAATAAGAGAAAGCAATATTGTGAACGATTCCAAATAACAATCAGTTAAATATCTTATTTAAATTAAAGGGTAACTGATTGTCACAGAGTGAGACTTGAAACTTTTCGGCAATACAAAATGGTAGAGGCCAAAAGTTTAGGGATAACTTACCTACTCCGTTGTAAATCTTCGAAATCCACTCAGAAAAAATGAAAGAATTTTGGTAAGATAACTAGCACGAAACCGCCAGAAACATCGCAAATAAAATCACTTTGTAAATCGTCATTTTTTACTTCAATATTTCATATAAATAACTTGCATTAAATCTACATACTATTTAATTTTTTTTTGTTTTTTTAAATCTATCTAGTTTTCTGATTTTGTTTCAATTTTTATTTATTTATTGATATCTACTGCAATTCATAACCACATGTTCATTTTAGTTTTTAATTTGCATGATTTGGTCCAATTTATATGAATGCAATCTTGTTGGTATTACACTATTACTATTACAAAATTGTTGGGTTTCTCTTGTTGCATTAAATCTATATAAAAAAGTGAATTCATAATTGATTCAGTTTTGAAAACATTGCCCTGTGGGCCAAGTGGCAAAATGAAAGAAGTAGGGCCAATCTCTATGTTAAGGACAAACATGGGGTCCACTTTTGCTTTTCCACTAGTCACCGTAAGATGCTGAGCAGATCCAACGGCTTAATTCTCTCCACGCTTCCAACTCATTTGCCTTTGGATCCTTGTATTCCTTCAAGGCTCGTCTATCTCCACGTTCCCATCTTTACATCCGTCCGATTCACCTCAGATCCAACGGTTGTCAACACACAAATCTATTCTTTCCCAAAATGACTCCGAAATTAGATTCTTCTTCGTTGTGTAAAAATCTCACAAGTCCCGCTCTTTTTCTCCATTACCAACTTCTTCTGTAAATCTCATACTCTCTCTCTATCTTCAAACGAGATTCAAAACAGTAAAGGAAAATGCAAGAATTAGCTACTAGTTCTTTAGCTGCAAGCTCTCTACCTTCAAGCAGTGAAAGATCATCAAGCTCTGCTCCACATTTAGAGACTAAAGAAGGTAACTTAATTTTCAGTTTTTTTATCTTCTCTCAACAATTGATCTTTAGCTTCATGCATTAGATAGAGATCGAGAAGATCTGTAACTTCAATTGTATCTTAAAAAGTTTCAAACTTTTTTCCGTTTTAGGATTAGAAAGCGACGAGGAGATACGGCGAGTACCGGAGTTCGCCGGAAAAGAAACATCTGGATCTGCAACAGGTCAGGAGAGAACACAGACAACGACGGCCGGTGAAAGTCAAAGGAAGCGAGGGAGGTGTCCGGCGGAGAAAGAGACGAAACGACTTAAGAGGTGTGAATTTACATATTTACCCTTCATTAGTGTTTTAGGACATTGGAGGGTATTTTTTGTTAAATTAAAGTTTTGATTGGGGTGGTTTGGTAATTTTGGAAAAAAGGTTGTTGAGGAATAGAGTTTCAGCACAGCAAGCAAGAGAGAGGAAAAAAGCTTACTTGAGTGAATTGGAAAACAGAGTGAAAGACTTGGAGAACAAAAACTCTGAACTTGATGAAAGACTTTCTACTTTACAAAATGAGAACCAAATGCTTAGACAGGTAAACTTTTATCTATTGTAATAAAATTTGCAATGATCTACCATTTGGTTTAAGTATTTTTTTTGTGTGGTAATATTGCATTTTTGTTTAATTGGATTAGCTTTGAATTTATTTAATTATTTTTGGTTGCAGATTTTGAAGAACACAACAGGAAACAAGAGAGGAGGTGGTGGTGGTTCTAACGCTGATTGATCACTTTTTTCTCGTGTTATTTATTTTTGTGAATGAAGTTAATAGGGAATTGTATTAATACATACTTCTACTTTATGGAATGTGAGAAAAGCTAAAATCTTTAAACACTAGACCAACTTCTTTTCTAGTGTTTAGATTTTGTTTTCGTTATTAAAATTCGGAAGCTATGCTTGTTGTATGATTAAGGTTGTGTGTTCGATTAACATTAGTAACAAAGACCAGAACTAATTCTTGAATCTTACACATTCAAAACTTTTTTTCAATGGCTAAAAAAAAATAGAATTTTCAAGATAAGCTATTAAAGAAAACTCAAAAATGTGAGAAAATGAGGCAAAGTTTTTTTTTTCTCCTCTCTTGACAGATTAAGCTTATATCTCCATTAAGCCATCATCTGAAAGTAAAAATGTAAGTAACATTTAGATGAAACATTTTGTTTACGAAACCAATATGCAAAAAGACAATAAAAAATAGATAAAAAATCATTACCTTTATCTTCTTCATCGTCGCTACTTAATTCAGATTCATTATCATTCTCACCATAGAAATGATCATCTACATCTTCTTCATCCTCACTTTCACCAATCTCTTGATCATCATCAACTGTTGTTTGAGTTTGAATCCCAGCAGCTTTATTGATCTTCCAAAAAAAGAAAGAATTTATGCTAATAAAGCCATTTATGCCAATAAAGATAAATTGAATTAAAAAGATTGATTGATATGTAAAACCTGAGCTGTAACAAGTTGTAAGCGTCCAGATAAATGTAGTAACTGTTCAAGAGCCTCTCCTCTAGACTTTGTAATCTTATGCAATGTATTAATCAGCTGGTTGTTGTTGTTTTCTTGTTCTTTGGATATGATGTAATGACTATGATTCACCATTATACTATATATCCATGGAAGTAGATACCTTCCACCACATTCCCTGTTCAAATAAATTGAAACTGTGTTAAAGACCAAAGCACTAAGCAGATTCATATCACTATCATAGCTGAGAACCAACCTTGTCTGCCACATAAGAAGTAGAGCTTCTAGAGTCTTGAACGCAGTTGATGGTGCCATTGACAATACAGCAGACTTTAACTGCCAATACCAAAGTCTATATGACTAATCTGGTTGGTAGAAATGCCGAAGAACCAAGTATTCGGAAAAGCAAGTATACCTTCTTTGGTGGTAGATAAGCCTCAAGATCAATTCCACCAATCACTGAAGTATAGGTAAGATTGCTTTCATCATCTCTACCTTTAAGTATCCCCAATGATCTCAATTTATCCTCCATGCTAAATGTTTCTACATCATCTGAAATTTCAAAATAAAACAAAGATTCAACAAAAAGACCACAACAGTTTTTGCACCAAAGCATCTGATATATATACTAAAAGAGCCAAAACAATCAGAGGTCAGATCTTCAATACTGTGATTTTAAAACTAACCCGCTTGACTTTGGTCAACCATGTCTGTATCTTTATCAGATGAGTGTGGTTTTACAGTCTTTTTCTTGTGTAGATCAGCCACTCTTGCGATTGGAAGCAAAGCATCCTCCGCATGTGCACGGTCTAATGTTGTAACTATACAAATATAAAATCATAGTTAGCCTTAGTTATTGACAGAATAGAAATGTAAAGTGTAATCCATAGGGCAAAATCAAGGATAAAGCTCCTCCATACTGAGAAGATAGAGCAACAGAATTCAACATATAGAAAGACATCCTAGAATCCTATTAAGGCTTACACAAAGGTCAATGTGATGTTCTTAACACAATGACAAACTGAATAATCATAGTCCATTAAATTTGCTGGAGGAAGTTTCATGATTTAGTAAACTATAGAGCTCAATAAGATACCTTTATTCTGCACCGCTTGTCCCTTCTTAGACTTGGAAACCGATTGAGTAATAGGGAGAAGGATCCCACTCTTAGAGGCATTCAACATTAAGTCAGTACCAAACTCCAACACCATTTTCTGGAATGATGGTTTCACCAGCAATCCAGATGCAATGAATGCATTTACAAAACCAGGCTTCAAAATTCCTTGTAATTTTGCAGCAAAGATTATAGGCAATGAGCCCTTACGCGAAGAATCTTCAGTTGCTAATGCAACCTTTGTAGGTTTTGCATTGCGTAGCTCCTCAACATTTGATCCATACCAAAAATAACAAACACCTACTTCTGAAATTGCTAAAATGTATAACCCTTTATTCTCTGTTTCACCCCAACTATCCACGAATACGGGAGGGTGCTCCAAGGCAAGGACACAGCTAGCTGATTGCTTCTTAGCACCATCTGTTTTCCATACCGCAATGTATCTTTCACCAACTGCAGATGAAAGGATGTATTTCCCATCTTCTGTAAAAGCCATACAACGCACACCTCCCTATATAACATCAAAAACTATCAACAACCAAAATAGAGAGACAGGCTTGAGTATATAAGTAGTACTCACAGGATGACCAGTAAACTTCTGTATCTTCTTGAGATCAGAGCACTTGAAAGTTTTCAACTGAGCAGATGCAGAGGCTAAGATTTTTCCGTCTATAATCGAAAGGGAAAATGTTAATATCATCATCATCTAATGAGTTCATATTCTAGCCACAACATATGTGAATAAACCACTTTTACATACCTGGTGAAACACATAAAGAAGAAACTGCTTTTGTTGAAGCTTTGAACTTCCTAATAAGATTTCCACTATGAGGATCAATCTCACAAACCATCCCATCTGCTCCACCACTGTATAAGCAAGAGGACTTTGTTGAAGATGAAACCGCATTGACACCACTACATGAGACAGAGAACAGATTGATAACTGTCAAAATCTGCTATAAACAAAAGAATACTTAGTCAGAGAGAGAGAGAGTTAATTACCCAGGATGACAATCATTTATTCTCCATTTCAGCTGACCAGAAGCTATATCAAGAGCTAAAACATCTCCTCCACCAGTTCCTAATACTAGTAAGGAAGTTCCAAGCTTTCTCTTCTTCTGAAAACAACAAAGAATTAAGCTTTATCGGTCTATACACCGCAAGACAATAAACAAAGAGTCTCTCTAACCTTCTTCTCCAAAGACAACCATTTCATACAGGTATAATCGACAGAGAGATGACCTTTCCCAACATTAGTATATATATTTGTAACTTCGGCTGATGCAATATCAGCAAACTCTGTTTGAATCTGACCCTTGATAGTATCCCAAATCTAAAAAAAGAAGAAAGAACATACATTAGTCACAAAAGCAAAAGATCTGAAGAACCCTAAACAAGAAGAAATCTACCTTAATACGGCCATCTCCTGTGGTAAGAGCAAGATAATCGAGAGCGGGACTAAAAGACGTCAATACATCCCTAATGTTCATCAAATTCATCTTTCTCTGACAATCTACGACTAAGAAATTGATGAGTTTCAAGTTTACAAATTTTACCACTAACCAATTAGTTCAAGAGTCAGAGAGTAGAGGAAGGGGGAGGAGCGAAAAAGAAGAATAGAGATTTGGGTTTTTATTTTTCTTGACGTCGAGAGATATTAGGGTTTAAGAGAGCTTTTTTTGTCATAATATATCTAATATATATACTGTATACATATATACTACCAACTAGGACCTAACCCGCGCTTGCGCAGAAATAATTAATACTTTTTATATGTTTTTAGTAAAGGGAAATTCTTTAAAAATACTTCAACTATTGAACTTTTGCCTGAAAAATACACGAACTTATTTGGCTAC
>OVBE01000656.1:0-46422 GCA_900406425.1 Iberis pinnata | reverse complement strand
CCTTAGCTCAATTGTTCAGCTTCCTTGAGCTGAACCTGGGCCAATGAGTTGGCCCGCAACTTTACTTGGCCATTTGAACATTCTATTCATCCTGGTTAAGTCCGATCTTCGAATTCCCTCTTTCAAAACATGTTTTCCTTAGCCCGAACCCAAGGCTAACTTTTTGGCTCGGATCATCGAACTTAGGAAATTCGGGGATGTTACAGATAGGCTGAAGGAGATGAGCAAAGGCGGGCCAACAACGAGGATCATGAAGTGCTTTACACACTAAGGAGTTCTCCACTGCAAAGACTACATGGCCGTATTTGAGATCCTTTAAACTCTGGACAGCCCAGAGGACTACTTCAAAAAAGGCTTCTCTGAGGGAGAGGATTCGCATAAATGGCATCCTAGAATGGAGAAGCACTTGACTGTGGTTATCCCTAACAATAAAAGAACCATCTGCAGCATTCGCTTCCTTTGTCCATGCTACACCAATGTTGCACTTAATCCATGGGGGTTTTGGGGCCTTCCACAGCATAGGAGCCTATGCTGTTGGTGGAAGAGATGGATAGGAAGGAGGATGGTCTACCAACTGAGCTGCCCACCAAGCCTCTGCATCAGCAGCCCACTTTTGAACAGAGAGATCTGGAGCATAAGACACTCCTTCTATCGTTAGCTTGTTCCGGTTCTTCCACAGTCCACATAGCAGCCAGGGGATTCCCTTTGTGAGAGTATCCAGGATAGATTAGTCCTTCATGATTGTTAGGACAAAATCCATGTTGGCATATATAGATGTAGGGTGGAAACCTTGTGCTGGGTTAGGAGAGGAAGAGAGGGCCCAGATAAGCCTTGCTGCAGGACAAACAAAAAGCAGGTGATTAACTGTCTCCAGTCCACAACCACAAGCTTGACATTGGACATCAACTTTAATTCCCCTGTTCCTCAAGTTGTCCGAGGTTGGCAAGGCATTGTTAATGGCTTTCCAGAGGAACATCTTGATCTTTCTAGCTGTCTTAATGCTCCAAATTTCTGTCTTGAGGATGGCCACTGTGGGTTGTACAGATTCTGCTTCAATAAGCTCTCTGAATTTTAGTTGAAAAGCCAAATCATAGCCAGTTTTAAGTGAATAACTCCCTGAAGGAGTTCTGCTCCAAATCCAGAAGTCTTCTTTGGTAGTAAGGGGCTTCAGAGCTAGTACAGAGTTCTCATCATTTGGGTAGAACAGGTGAGAGAGCAGATGAGAGTTCCATGTTCTTGTGCCTTCATCTATGAGCCCACTTACTTTTAAATCCAGGTTGATTATAGGCTGTTTTATTAGGGGAGTTCTTTGTTCCCTTTCCCCTAACCATTTCTCAGTCCAGACATAAGTACTATGGCCATTACCAATACGTTTGTGCAGCCCTGATGTTTAGAGCAGTCTGCCAAATAGGATACTCCTCCAAATGTAGGAAGGTTTAGCTCCTACATTGGCAGATAGGAAGCAAGAAGCTGGGAAGTACATGCTCTTAATGAATTGACTGCATAGGCTGGTATGATTATACAAAAGTCTCCAGGCCTGTTTTCCCAGCATTGCTTGATTAAAACACTCCAAATCCCTCAAGCCTAAGCCCCCAGCTCATTTGGCAGGCACACTTTATCCCAAGCAATCAGTGAATCTTCTTCTTATCTTGAATGGAGTTCCACCAGAAATCTCTTATAAGGCTGGACAGGCTTGAACATGTTCCTTTGGGTAGTTTGAAAACTGACATGGCATAAATAGGCATGGACAGTGCAACAGATTTAATGAGAACCTCTTTCCCCCCCCAATGACATCATCTTGGAAAACCAGCTTGACATTCTGGATTTCAACTTGGATCTAATGTAGTCTAATAACTGAATTATTGAGCCAGAGAAAGCTTCTGGAAGGCCCAGATAAGAGCTTATACCCCCTTCTTTATGAATGCCTAAGATCTGCTTCATTTAAGCATTTACCTCCTCTTAAATCTGCTTACCAAAAGAAATTGAAGACTTGTCCTTGTTTATTTCTTGTCCTGATGCTGCTGCATATGAGTTAATGATGTTTTGCAAGCTAGTACATTGGTTTCTCTCAGCTTTACATATGATAAGGGTATCATCTGCAAACAGCAGATGGTGGATTTGGGGCCCATTGTGATGAAAGTGTAGTCTTGAAATGTTACCAGCCTGTGCTTGCCTATTCAACAATTCTGTTAAGCCTTCAGAGCATAGGACAAATAAGAAAGAAGACAGGGGGTCCCCCTGTCTCAGCCCTCTTTGAGGGGATATATAGCCAAAAGTTTGGTTGTTCACCAGTACAGAGTATTTAACAGATTCAACACAGAACATAATAAGTTGTACAAAGTGATAAGGAAATCCAAAAGCTACCAGCATTGCTCTTAAGTAAGACCACTCCACTCTTTCATACGCCTTTGACATGTCAGACTTGATGGCCATGAACTCTTTAGAAGTCTCTGAATGGGTTTTTAAAGCATGCACCACCTCATGAGCTATGATAATGTTATATGTGATGAGCCTGTCTGAAATGAAAGCAGACTGGTTTTGTGATATGAGCCTTGGTAGTAGAGGCTGCAATCTTTTCACCAGAACCTTTGATATAATCTTGTATAAGACAGAGCATAAGCTTATGGGTCTCATATCCACCATTCTGTTGGGATTGTTCACCTTTGGGATTAGACAAATGTGAGTTAGGTTCCACTCATGAGGGAAGACTGCTGTGGAGAAAAAACTCTGCACTTCTTGAATAATCTTCTGCCCTACAATATCTCAGTGCTGTTGAAAGAAACCTGCTGTAAACCCATCAGGTCCAGGAGCACTGGAGGCATTCAGAGACATAGCAGCATCCTTTACTTCCTTTGCTGTGAGTCTCTTGGTGAGTGCAGAACACATGGTGGCAGTGAGCCTTGGGGTGAAAGTATTGAAGATTTCTTCAGCTCCAGAAGGATAGGATGAAGTGAAAAGAGTACTAAAATATTCCACTGCCACTTCTCCTTTGGACCCTTCCCCTCTTTGTACATTTCCATTCTTGTCTATTAAGCTTTCTAAATAATTTTTGGACCTGTTTGCTTTCACTACTGCATGGAAGTACTTAGAAGTGCCATCACCCTCTTTTAACCATTTGGCCCTACTCTTCTGTTGCCAATATACCTCCTCCTCCCTGTATTCTGTTATAAGGTTCTTTTTTAGCTCAACCAGCTTCCAATAGGAGGGGTTTGCACTTGATTGCTCAATTTCTAGTTCCTGTTGAAGGGCATGTATTTTATCATTGGAATTAAGGTGTGTAGTCTTCTTCCATTTACTAAGATTTCTTCTACACACTTTTAGACAGGATGATGTACTCCTGGATCCATGACCATTGTTTTTTTTTCCAAGCTTCTTTCACCAGAGCTTTGACCTCAGGTTTGAGGTGGAATCTTTTGTCATACCTAAAATGTCCTCTAAATACTTCATTCTCTGAATTCATCAGCAATAAGACTGGTCTGTGGTCAGAGCCTCTTTTTTCCAAAAACACCTGGTTTGAAGCAGGAAATACAGACAACCATTGGTTGTTTGTGAAGCTTCTGTCAAGTCTACACTGAATCCAGAGACCATTTCTTCTGCCTGCCCAGGTAAGGTTATTGCCATGAGAAGGAAGCTCCTTCATCTTACAGCCTTGGATCATGTTGATAAAAGCTTGGCATTGATCAGAGGATCTAAAGGGGACACCAATTTTTTCTCCACCATGAAGTAAGTCATTAAAATCACCAATTAAGCACCATGGAGCTTGTCTATTGATGCCAATCCTCTGAAGTCTTTCCCATACAAAATCTCTGGAATTTCTTGTTGGATCTCCATGCACAAAAGAGACACAAAAATAGCAATCTCCCATCACCACTGAGCAGTCAATCAAAAACTTATCTGAAAAATTGATGGTGATCTTCACTTTTTCTTTCCAAAAAAGGGCCAAACCCCCACTTAAGTCGGAGGGGTTCACAACAAAAAGCTTATCATATCCGAGGCATTGTTGAAGGCTAGCCAACATTTTTTCCTTGTTTTTTGTTTCCATAAAAAAAGTATGTCAGGGAACCATTTTCTTCGAAGTTCCCTGAGCCTTGGAATTGTCAAGTCTCGTGCCTTCCCCAGGCCTTGACAATTCCAGCTGAGGATGCTCATGGCTGAAGAGGTGATCCATCAGAATGGACCACCTCAAGATGAGTTACCTTTGCTTGTTTAGCTGAAGACTCAGCTTTAACTTCTGCTTTTCTTTTGCCTGCTATTGAAGAGTTTGGTGAAGACTTGTCCTGATCCTTTGTCAAGGATGATTGAATACCCTTTGTGTTCAGTCTTTGGGCTTTAAATGGTCTTCTTCTTTTATTAGTTGTTGCTATTCCTGATCCGGTAGAGCCTGAGGCTGAGAGGCCTTGGCTCATAACCGTGGATCCCACTTTATTTAAATGTCTATCATTACTCTTCGTATTTGTTCCTTTCTTAGATTGTGCACTTCTTTGAGAACTAGATTGTAAGGGTCTGTGAGCTGCTTTAATAGCTGAGTCCATTAGTTTTTCTCTGAGATCCCTCTGGACTGGTTCAGAATGTGAGTTACCTGAGTCAGGGTAATCAAAGACTAGCCCTTTCCCTTTATTAACATCATGAGTAACTGCAGCCATAGATTCAAGTCTGAGGATCATTTTTTGAGCTAAGGGGTTGTTATCTAGATCAGGTAAGGAAGTTTTGATTCTATCTTCTCTAACTCTCCTCTCTGTTCCTTCTGAAGCCAACATGTATTGTCTCATGTGGTCCATTACCTCTTTAGAAATCCTTGGTATCCCTGAGGTTGGGTCTATTCCAGTGTGGTACTCAGATAGTACTCCCAGTAGGGGATCATCTTGTTGCAAGTGATGCAGGATCTTGTTGGTATCAACTTTGATTATGGGTGTACTCTGAGCCTCTTGGTGTAGAGTGGTTTCTTGTAGCAGGGGGCATTTATCTTTGGAGTGAGTGAGTCTCTAGCAGTGATAACAACGTTTTTGAATCCTCTCAAAGTCATAGCAGATGACCACATTCTCCCAGATGGAACTTTAACAATTCTTGACCTTCTTAGGGGATTGGAGACATCAAAGAGAACACGCACTCTAACATAATCATTACTCTGTGATTTGGTAGGATCAAAGGCTATTTCTTTAACCGGTCCTATGATGTCTCCCAAGGAAGTTATTGATTCTTCATCATAATAGTTTATAGGAATGTTTCTTATTCTAACCCATACCAGCATATAGTTGAGATAGTCTTCTGGAGGGTGTTCAACCCATCTTTCAATCGTCATGGACCATTCATTATATGTCCAAGGGCCATCTTCTAAAATTTTCTCCATATCAGTAGGATGTTTGAAGATAAATTGAAATCTATCTCTGGAGAGAGCTACTCCTCTGATCCGGTCATACAACTGCCATTTGCGAGGCATGTCTTTAATCAAGCTTGACATCTTTTGATGATCGGGATTTAGGAGTTGTCCAATGATACTATGTCGATTGCGTTCACTTGATCTGTATTTTGTCGGTGTCGGGAGAATGAATGGAGCTTCATTCTCTTCATCCAATTTCAGGCTTTTCATGACAGAGTGAATTGATGAAGACATTGATGCCTTACTACTCTATGGTGATGATTAACAGGTTACGCGATTGGATGATCTTGAGCTCTGATCACCAAGTCTTGAACAGAGGAGCTAGATGAGTTTGCAATGAGATGGAATTTCAGCCACATGATTGGAATCTTTTCACTATTCAGAGGCTCTAGTGGAATTAGAGAGTACTAAGCTCTAAGTAGTGAGAGAGTGCTTATCTTTTTAAATTTAGATGTTTCTAGATTTTGATAAATGGATTAATTTTTTAAATATTTGTATTACATTGATGGGTGGGAGACTATCATCTATTCTCCACATCAGTGCCTACCTTTCGTGGTGATGGCTTCTTTGTCTTCTTTGGCCATTTGCTCGTTTCCTCTGCTGAGATATGCCACTAGTGTTGGGTCTTGCTACTTTGCTCAGGCTTGGATCCTCTTCCGCTTTTTCGTGTTTCACCTACATGTAATGGTTTCTCTTTGTCTCTTGTTTTGGAAAGGTTAGTCTCTCGTCTGGTTTTTCAGTAGTTAAGGTTTGTTATGATGGTGTGGTTCTGATCGAATCTACAGTTTATCATGCCTAATCCTTGTGTAGTTTGGTTTGTGTCTTTAGTTTTTCTACTTTGGATTATGTAGGTGGTGTGTTTTAGTTTCGTTATAGAATAAGGTTGGATATATGGTATTTCTCTTGGTTTGCTAGTGGTCTTTTTGCATCGGTTACTCGTTTTAATTTAGTCGAGACTTGTTTTTTACTGTCTTCTTTTAGGCTTGTGGTTGTGGCATCTATTACTTGTTTATCTTAAGATGTGGTTATCAGTTTTTCGTTTGTAGATGACGGCACCTGTTATATGAAGGTCCGCATGCAAGATTTGTTGATCCTTCTTGGTAGTTTCCCTCTTTAAGGTTTTCCTCAAAACCTATAAAGGGTTGAGTTCTCAGTGTCATTGATTTAAGTTTATTGTTAGGATTATGGACTTCCAACTCAATATCAATTGGCTTTAAGTGGATTGGCTCATATCCCTTATATATCACTCAAGGTCCGTCTCTACTTCCACTGTGGGATAGTTTCACACGCTCCTCGAGATAATGGCCTATCTAGCCATTAATTTCGACAATATTCCAATATAAGATCAGTTTTAGGTTTGGTTGATCGGACCTCTTTCGATGGGCCGGATCTATTTCGATTCGGTGGGGTAGCGTGTGTTCGAGTTCTGCTATCATGTTAGGATTATAGACTTTAACTCAAAACTAATTAGTTGGCACATATCCCTTCTATATCACTCAAGGTCCCTCTGCACTTCCAGTGTGTGATACTTTCACATGCCCCCTTCAAAGTTCCATATCTTTTATATATCACTCAAGGTCCCTCTCCACTCCTGATGTGGGATACTTTCACATGTCTCCTCGAGATAATGACCCGTCTAGCGATTAATCTCGACAATATCCCATTATAGGATCAGTTTCGGGATCGTTTTATCGGGTTTTTGTTCGATGGCTTAATCTATGTGTATTGGTGGAGAAAGCATGTGTTCGGGCTCTGATACCATATTAGGATGATGTGCTTCTAACTCAAAATCAATTGCCTTTGAATGAATTATCTCATATCCTTTATATATATCATTCAAGGTCATTTTCCACTTTCACTGTGGGATATTCTCATATTTATGGTGGGGTTTCCTCTTGTTGTCTCTTATCAATCCTAAGCACTCTCTTCATTTAAGCTTAGCTCTTCTCCCTCTGTCTCGTCGATCTTTTCAGGTGGTTAAGGTTGGGATCTTCTGGTAGTTCTTGCTCTTCAATTCAGCTTCGTCTTCAATCAATGTCATCAGTGGAATGTGGTCAGTAACATTCTTTTGGCGACAATATTTTATCTTTATCTTGGGTCGTTTATATTTTAATTCTATATCCTACTCATGTTTCCTCTTTTGAACTTTTAGCTAAAGTATTTATCAGTGTCTTGAAAAATGGATTTTGATCACCTTTTTTGGTTTAAATGTTTGGTAACAAAAAGTCTAATATAATTTTTATACGAAAGAAATAGAAAGAATGCATTATAAAATATCCGTTACTGGATATTATACGAATTTTATTAACTCCAACTATTGGCGCAATGACAACACCATGCTACAGACATATCTTTCAACCCTTGTTCTGTTCCAAAGTCAACATTCGGTTTCATATGCATGTACTCATCAAATTTATATATAATATATTAATCTGTTTCGTGATCTATGAAACGCACAAAGTGCCTATGAAAACCTTTGTTTTGTTAAGAAATGAAACTAAGAAAACCGAACTGAATCGGATATCCAAATTGGATTGATAATAAAATTCAAATTTAATTGAATTGGTTAATAATTCGGGTTAAATCGAAAAAACTCTAGAAATTGGCTATCCCATTGAATCGTATTAAATCAAATTTAATTTTTCATTAGCAATTTTTCATTATTTTCAACTTTTGAATAGTGTTCCTAATAACCTATTGGAATATTCAAAAATAGTTAAATAATTTTTAAGTGTCATTCACAATATAACACCATATAACTTAGTTTATTTTGTTTTTTAGTACTTTTATTGATTTTATATCTAAAATTTTGACATATGTTTTTATTCATTATTGTAAAGACTGTTATCCAAATTTTATGATTATGAATTTTTTTCAAACGTAATATAAGTATAATATTAATTTTTTATATATATATATAAATTCAACAAAGTTATCAAACTCGATCGAATCCGGTCGGACCGCATTGACCCATAACCAAAAAAAATTCGATTCAATCTCTCATTCGGTTTTAAAACATTGAAAAAATACTAAGGTCGACGATTGATGGTGTTTATGATAATTTCTATGTTAAATTCTTTTAATGTATCATATTTATACAATAATTTTGGAGTCGTGTTATTTTATATTAGAATTAATAATTGTAGTCAATTCAAATATATTACTAAAATATATTGATTTATACACTGATGTTAATGTTGTTACTAAACAATTAACGTCTGCTTAGTCAGATATCACATCAATTATGTTTCAGTAATATTATATCTCAACGGCGTAAATATGTCAGAGTCATACACTAAATACTACTAATGTTTTATTTCATACATCAATAGAATATGGATAAACTAATAATAGATTAAGAAATGGGAAAATTATCACAAAAAACCTCAAGTTAGTGGAAAGCTCCAAAAAAACATTCAAATATCACATGGTCTGAAAAAATTAATTAATGTTGATTTTGACAAATTTATATCTAATTTTAGTTAATTGGGACAAATTATACTCATCGTTAGTCAAATTTAGCGGATCTTTAAGATTGACTAACTTTAGTTCTATTTTGGCTTAAATAACAAAACAAATAAGTATTTATTTGGCTAAACATAAAAAGTTGAAGATAGTTTTGGCCATGTGTATATATACATTTTTTTAAATAGTTAATTAAGATACTTTGATTCGTTTTTTTGAAACTGAAATTTTTGTAGTTAGCTTATTTTAGTTTCTAAAATATTTTTATACTTTATATTAGGATTAAATATAATTACATTTAAATATTGTTTTATATAATTAACTAAAAACATTAGGTTTATTTTACTATACATTTTTATATAATTAACATTAAAATTAAGGTTAATTTTCTAATTATAACATAAATATCTTATCTAGTTAACTAGTAAACAATTATACAATATGAATTTTTGTCACCATATCTTATAAGATTAAAACAAGTTTACAAAAGTTACATATACGTAATAACTAGAGGAGTTTGATTTCTACGTGCAAGAGATGTCAATGCATCAGAAACAACATTCGGATTCCTAGATATATATATTGAAACTGGAAAAAGAGGGTTGTGCAACAAAGAATATGTCAGCAATGTGAGTAGCCAATCCTTGGAGAGATCCTTCTGATTCATTCATTTCCATAGACTTTGATAAAGCTGTTACCACCTGCTTGCAATTAGACCAGATTGTAATTGAGTGATAGCCCAATATTTCCAGTGCAAATACCGCATCCTTGATAGCTAACATTTCATTTTCCATTGTTGTACGGGTTGGAATGATAGTTGTGCTACCTCGAAGTAATTGAGTAGTACCCTGACAAAGTACCCAAGCTATACCAGCATAGTCCATTGGGGATTTTCAAGAAGCATCAGTTAGGCAGTGGAACTCAGAAACTGAATTGCAGAAAATTTGATTTACTGGAGATAGAGAGTGTTGAGTTTCTTCAATATCTTATGCCAAATCAATTATTTCATTCCTTATGTGAGCTTCTTGAAGCAATTGAATCCATAGCTTGAAATCTAACAGAGCTTTGGAGATAGTCTCTGGAATTTGTTGTCTAATCCCTTGAAAATGCAATAGATTTTTCATTTTCCACAATCTCCAAATTAGAAAAGGTGCAAACTTGAGTGAGGTATTCCTAAATGATGAGTCCTGCAAAGAAAAAGTTAAAACATAATCCAAATTTGCAGAAAACTCAGGACCCAAAGATTGTACATTCAGATTAGTTAAAGGTGAGTTGAACCAAACTTCCCTAGAAACTCTAGACCCGAAGAAAAGATGATTAACATCTTCTGGACCATCAACACATAGTTGACAAGTATCATCCATTGTAAGACCTCGTACTGAGAGTGCTTGTAGGACTGCAATTCTCTTATGAATAAGCTTCCACAAGAAATTTCTAACCTTTGGATGTATTGACAATTTCAAAGTATTCCTTAAGAGCTGCACATTTTGATCACCAGGATATGAAGAGGTATGAGATGAGTGACTAAGATGGTACCCTGACCGTACAATATACACTCCAGATTTTGTAAAAGCCCAGGTTATTTTATCAGGCAAATTCAGCACAGAAGAACGAAGCTTTGAAGCCAGATTTGCATCATAAAGACTTAGATGCTGGTGAAGTTTTGTTGTATCCCAAGAGTAGCCATCAGTGGTAAGTAGATGAGCCAATGGAAGTGAAAAATCTGTATAAGGTTGTATAATTTGAGCAGGCGCATAAACTTCTTTTGGCATCCACTTATCCAGCCAAATACATATAGATTTAACATTCCCTAAAGTCCAATAGATCCCCTGCTTCAGCAACTAAGTGGCCTTATAAATCCCACGCCAAGCATAACTAGGCCTGGTTCCCAATTGTGAATCCAAGATAGAGGACGTAGAATAATATTTGGCAAGAAGTGTATCAATCTTGGTAAGTAGACTCCAGCTCTGTTTTGTGATAGTAAGGTTTTTACTGGTCAGTCCCTATCACACTATTATTGTCATTGTAGTATGAATATATGTCAATCCAATCAGGTGTGTTATTAACCACTCTAGATGCAATTGGGTCTATTGATTCAAGCCAAACAAGAAAAATGGATTGTTATCTAACAAGTTCTAAACGAACAAAACATGTTGAAAATAAACAGGACATGAAAGCTAACATGCATAAACATAAACTAAGGGTAGAAAGCAAAAGAAATAAAAGCTGAAGAGAAAATGGGGGTAAAAAGCAATCAAGGAGGAAACAGTTCCTAAGAATGGGGGTAATTGACCAGTGATCCTCCCTGTACTACATAGACACCTAACATACCTCAAAGAATGATTTAATCCCTAGACAACATATTCATAAACAACCAAGTCCAATCTCTTGGCAAATGATTTCATCCTAAGCAATATCCAGACCTAACTCTTGTTAACGGAACACTACCTAGTAGGCATGAAGAACCAATCTGCTAAATCCAATAAATACCCTAAACATCTAATCTCTTAGGCTAGGTATGCAAATCTCTGAAATCACTTGTTCAGACATTTCATCAGACACCTTTTGGGTGCGGAAATGTCTAATATCATATTTCAGTTGATCATAAGGAAATAAGCATGAAAAATAGTGAAACATAAGGGATCTATAGACAATCAACTTAGGCATCTAGGAAAAACAAGGATTCAACACCAGTCTACCCCATCCTCATGGAACCTAGGTAACTACTCACTACACATGGTGGGTATGAAATCAGGACAACCAGAAAACATAACTTCTAAACAAAATATCATGAACAAAATTCAAACTATGAAGAACAGTAAGAACAGAATATCTGAAACCCAAAAACTAATAATCAAGACGAAAAATCAGAGATACAGAAGATGATGATCAAGAACAGCAAGAACACCAACCTAGGAAAACAATGATCAAATGAAATAGTAACAAAACCCATAAATGATGATCAAGACAAAAACAAGATTAAAAACATAAAACAGTAGATCAACATGCACCAGATAGTCTCAAACCTTAAACTAAGCATGGAAATGAAGAAATCATAAGCTAAACATCAACTTCATAAAAATTTGGGTTTGATCAACAAGAATATTCAAAAAGGAAAAAGAGAGAAACACCTAAAAAGGGAAACTAAGACAAAACCAAAAATGGCATAAATTATAGCTTCCCCAAAAAGAGGCGTTTTTAGGGCTTATATGGTTTAGGAAATCCCTAAAAATTCTAAAAGACAAATTTCTAAAAATCCCTAATGATTATTCTTAACCCAAAACTGGGTCGTCTTGGTTTAGGTCATCGAGTCGGAATGAATACGACTTGATGAGGTGATCGAGCTGGGCTGTTGATTGAGGTGTGAAAAGAAAGGAGGCAGCTCGAGGTGGAAACTTGAAGATGTGAAGACAGCTTGGCTTGATGTGGTGACCGAGCCAGAAGCTCGAGGTGGTCGAGCGAGCTGGTGTTTCATCGAGCCATCTTACAAGTTTCATCGAGTCACAGACAAGCATTTTTGATCGAGCTGCGTCAACATGTTTTGATCGAGCTACCTAATGTCTTGATCGAGCCAACAAAAACGTGGTCAAGGCCACTGACAAGCATTTTTGATCGATATGCGGACATGAATTTGATTGAGCCGTCATGCCAACCCCTTGATCAAGACACGACCAAGTTTCACTAAGAGTCGGATCTCACGTCTGGTTGAGCCCAAATCGATTTTGATCGAGTTGGTATTGGACTTGGCTCGGGCTATCATCGAGGCAACTGAGCCGTGGTCGAGGCAACACTTGGCTTGGTTTTTGCACTTCTTTCTCCTCAATCAAGTTGATGTCCAAAAATTCCCAAAATACTTTAAACATCTCCAAAATGCACATGTATGCGAATGCTAATGAAAAACTTCCTAAAAATGATATTTTACTAAGAATGTCCTACGAATGCAACATGTTGACATCTTTTTTTTTTCCACATCATGTTGACATCTAAATGACCCTAAAATGATGGTAAATGACCTTGTAAAACATGTAAAATACAGAGACATCATTTTTCTACTAATGCAACATTGAAATCTTGGAAATCTCTGAATCCTATACCTCGAGCAGCCTTGGACTTAGTGACAATGTCCCATCTAACCCAATTGATCTTATGCCTATCCAAAGATGATGACCACTAAAATTGTCTCATTAATCTTATAAGCTTCCTTACAATTTTAAGAGGGAGGAGAAAACAGGACATGGCATAATTTGGAATTGCCTGAATTATAGACATGATCATAACTTCTCTTCATGCTGGTGAGAGTAATTTGGAACTCCAAGATTGAATTTTAATATTTACCCTTTGAATGATGCTTGTAAATAGAGAAGCTTTATTGCGTCCAATGAGGTCTGGTAGACCTAAATATTTACTCAAAAAACCCACATTAGAAATGTCGGTCACTGATTTGAGACGTTGTTGAATGCTAAGTGGACAGAACTTACTAAATATAATTGCACATTTCTGAAGATTTACTAATTTTCCATACAGCTTCCCATATTCCTGAAGAACCTCCATCACCTTTCTACATTCTTCTTCTGAAGCTTTACAAAACAGTAGGGAATCATTAGCAAACAACAAATGGGTTATGGCTGGTCCATTGCAACTATCTTTGAAACCATGAATATTGTTAGCCCTTGAACATTTATTAAGTAAGAATGATAAACCCTCTGAGCATAAGATATAAATATAAGGTGAGATAGGATCACCTTGACGTATGTCTTGGGATGGAATGATATTGCCAACATGTGATCCATTCAGTAATAAAGAGTACTTGACTGTAGTGACACACTTCATCACCCAGAGGCGCCATTCATCTGCAAATCCTAGCTTTCTTAGTATATATAATCAATGTAGACCCACTGAAGTTTATCAAAATCTTTTTCTATGTCCAAGTTAATAGCCATATAAGGTTGATTTCTCTTTCTGGCGTGAAGAGAGTGTAACAACTCATGGGCAACTAAGACATTATCTGTTATGAGCCTATTAGGAATAAAGGCTGATTGATTTTGTGAAATAATATGATCTAGCCAAGGCTTCGCTCTATTTGCTAAGATTTTTGAAATCAACTTATATGCTACATTGGCTAAGCTAATAGGCCTTTAGTGTTTTTCGATAAGTTCAAGGATTTTTTGGTAATTTTTCCATCAAGAAATATATGAAGCATAGTTTATGAAATTTATAAAAAATTATATATTTTGTTTTTATATTAAAATTAATGTAAATATCTTTAGTATTTTTTAAAATGATGATTAACTTTTTAATATATTTGTTTGTTGTATAAACCATATGTACTTATATGTATTTACATCTCTAGACATGCTTGTTTCTCATATTATTTGTTATTTTTATATATTGATATCCTTTAAAACTTGTTTACAATATGTTATCAATCAAAAGACTAATTTTTTATTAAAAAAAACAATTTCTCTCTACTTTATCTCTCGCTTCTCTCTCTTGTGGCCAAGGGAATGTTCAATCGATGAAACGGGAGCTGGAGAGTGCACCCAGACATTGGCGCTCAGCCATGAACACGTGCATCGAAACTTGGGGGTTGCCGTCGATTCTAGCATTGTGCGGCTTTGTGCCTCAAGACTTCATCTTCTCGAGCTGATCTCCACTCCTTCTTGCAAGCTCTGACCCAGACTACGGCGGCAGAAGGTAAGCTGATGTATCTGCGTGGCGGCTGGGTGTGAGCTCCGCCTAGTTCGCTTGTGCGCGGTAAAAATGATGTTGATGGTTAGTGGAGATTTAGTCGAGAGTAACCGAGTAAGGATGGAAAGTCTTCTCCGTAAGAGGCTTCAGCTAGCCAGTCTTGCGTAGTGGATAGCCGCCAGGTCGTGTTGAGGCTAAACCGTCATTGAAGATCTCTGGTCTTTTCCCTTCAGTCTCCTCTCTTCTTGGCTTCTGTGTATATCGGGTTTATAACCCGATAAGAAACCCATTCAGATCAAGGCCCATGTGGATCTGATCACCTATAAACGAACCCAATTAGAACTAATGTAAACTAGGTTTAATTAATGTATTCTTAGTAAAAATACATGTGTAATAGTTAAATGCTTTATTCAACAGTTTCTGCCGACTATGGGGACACAACGATCTAACTACGTCACATCAACTCTTCATGATTGCCTTCCTTTTTACGAAGTCTTTTGCAGGAAATAGGGAACTAGGAATCGAAATGACGAAGGAAGAAAGGGATGACGAACGACGGAACGAAGAACACCCTTCTAACGGCTGATCAAGGCCAAAATCCTCTTGTTGATCCAGCATCATATGAAATGCGAGACATAACTATAGGTATAAGCGGTGAAAAAAATTCAAGAAGATAAACCCAAAGAACAAGATTCGGACAAGGAGAACAACAAAATAGACAACACCGAGCTAACTTTGCGAAAAGTGCTGAAATTCCTAACTAACCAGATGGCAGAAACAAGCAAACTTCAGAATGAGTCCCAAGATCTATGATCAAAGCTTCATAGCGTGTATGCCTTGGTCGATGAGAGAGATATATGCACAATCAGCAGACCGATTTTTGGAATGCTCAACTCGACCCCGAAAACAGCACCCCGGGCCACAACCGCAACACCGCGATACCAAATCCAACCTGACCCCATTAATTTTCAAAGAACGCAGGGAACTTCCGTAGACAAGCTACAATAGATCCGATATCAGATTAAAAGTAAGAACTCACAGATACACCAAGAAACCAGCTCAGCACCAGATATCGTGAAAGTGCTTGAGGAGATACAAATAACACCTTTCACCAGGATAATTGCGGAGATGCTAATACGACATTCATCGAAGATGAAATTCACTTCATACAATGGGAAGAGCGATCTGGTTCAATACCTAACTGCGTTCACTATCACTATGGGATGAAATCAATTCATTCCCAAAGAACGAGACGCTGGCATTTGTCAGCCTTGACATGGTTCTCTCACGTAGAAGCCAATTTCATCGACAACTTCCAACAGTTGTCAACAATCTTTATCAAGCACTACTCAATCTTCACCCCAAAGAAAGCCACGACAACCGACCTCTGGACACTGTCCCAAGGGAAGAAAAAGTCACTCCGCGTCTTTCTTGATAGGTATAAAGAAGTCGTCGCTCGGATAGTGATAAACAACATGGGAGCTATCACCGCACTGCAAACCGAGTTGCTGGTTAATCTTTTGAAAACACTAGAGGTCGCGCTCCATAGGGCCAATAAGTTCGTTGAAATGGAAGAAGATCATGCTGTGATGGCAAAAAAGCATCAAACATCGAAGCCCCAGAAGAAAAAGAACGAGCTCCCCTCTGAAATAAGGAAACATTACAGCCGAACTATAAGAAAAGAAGAAAGGGGATGAGCATGTAAGTTGTCAGTGAGAGCAAAGGCCTGACTAATCCTTCTCAGCCCATAGACAAGGACCCTGAAGCGTACTACGAGTTCTATAAGCGAAATGGGCATTATACGGCCAATTGTCGACTTTTGCAGGCTATCCTTCTAAATAAGTTCCAGAAGGAAAAATTCATACAACTCGACCTTGGAGTAACAATGCTCATTGAGGCTCAAGCTCTAGGTTTAGGTCGTTTACATGAGGGAGAGGATGAACTCAAGTGAACACAGAGCGTGAAGCAAGTACCCGCACAACTGACGACATGGCCCCCAAGCTGAACTAGGGAACAAAGTTTGGAGGGCGCAACTGCAACTCAAACAACCGAAGGATCCTTACTGAGACGACGATTCAATGTTATAAAGGGAGTATTACTGTCATGCAACGATTCAGTATGATCAATCAAAGTTGCATAATGGAAAGCCTCAAACGCCCAGAAAGATCAAACCAATCTCATCCCAACCACAACACCGTTTGAATTTGGAAGTGACGACCTGCAAGGACTTAGTCAGCTACATAACGACTTTCTAGTGATTGAGTTAGTCATTCCTAACATTGAGGTCGCTAGAATCTTAGTTGACACAAAAAGTTTGGTCGACATCATCTTAAAGGAACAATCAAGAAAATAAAAATTAGCAACGAGACAATCAAGGGAGGGGGCAAAACACTAACATGTTTTGGCGGTGAGACTATCCAGGAAATAGGCTCAATCAAGCTGCCCATCCAAGCGCATGGAGTAACGCATATGGTTAAATTCGTTGTAGTGGATCAACATCTAGTGTTTAACGGGATTCTTTGAATCCCATGGTTTTACTCTATGAAAGTTGTAGCTTTTACCTATCATGAGTGCGTTAAATTTCCAAACTGATATAGGGACTTGGAAAATTAGAGGAAACCAACGGGTAGCTCGTACTTTTTTCTAACAAAACACAGGATGCAGTCTCTGCAAATCTCAGGAACGGGAGATACATTGCTATAGCAGATGAACAAATCACCCCAGAACTCGACAGAGTAGTACATGTCAACATCCACCATGAATTCCCAAACCTAACTATTTGAATTCGAAAGGATTTAGATCAAACGATCAAAGTTGAAGCTCGTCTCTCCCCTGAAGGTTAACGTCACCACCTTAGCCTGGGCTATAGACGATATAAAGGGGATCAACCCGACCATCACTTCCCACAATCTCAACGTTGACCCTACTTACAAACCGATAAAGCTAAAGCAGCGAAAGCTAGGATTAGAGCGATCCCAAGCGGTGAACAATGAAGTGGAGAAATTGTTAAATGCAAAATCAACCGACAAGGTGAAGTACCCCGAGTGGCGGGAAAACCCATTCGTCATAAAGAAAAAGAATGGAAAATGGCAGGTCTGTGTAGACTTCACCGATCTAAACAAGGCATGCCCTAAAGACAATTTCCCGCTACCACATATCGATCGGCTAGTTGAAGCAATTGCAGGGAATGAACTATTGTCAGTCATGGATGTCTTCTCGAACTACAACCAAATCATGATGCATCCATCAGACAGAGAAAGACGACATTCATCATGGACCATGGAACGTGCTACTACCTAGTAATTCCCTTTGGGCTAAAGAATGTAGGGGAAACATACCAGCGCCTCGTCAATAAAATGTTTGGCAATTCTAGATCTCCCACAAACTAAAACGAAAAAGAAAGTACAGAACCTCACTAGTTGAATTGCCGCATTGAAGAAGTTCATCACATGGCCGATGGATAGAAGACTCCCCTTTTATCAAATTTTGAAGGGAAATAAAAGCTTCAAATGGGACCAAAGGTGTATGGACGCGTTCGCCGAGCTAAAGGGTTATCTCACAGTCCCTCTGATCTTGGTAAGACCCAAAGAAGAAGAAATTTTGGACCTCTACGTAGTCGTATCAAAAACCGCTATTAGCGGGATCCTTGTGCAAGAAACCCGAGGGTAACAAAAGCTGATCTTCTACACAAGAAAATAAATGAACGCCATCAAGACGAGGTACCTGATGCTCAAAAATTTCGCATTCGTCATTCTTACAGCCTCAAAGAAGCTCTGGCCATATTTCCAATCCCACACTATCGTAGTGCTCACCTTGCAGTCGCAAATCAATCCTCCATTGTCCTAACCAGATTGGCAGGTTGATGAAATGGGCAGTCAAACTTAGCGAGTATGATATAAAATATCGCAGACAAACATGTGAAAAATTGTTAGTGCCAGCCAAATTCATAGCTGAATTACCGCCTACTAAGGAGGACATCCTACCTCCTCCTGGGAAGTGGAACGTCAACGTCGATGGATCCTACAGAAAGCAAGGCTCAGGGGTAGGAGTTCAATTGGAGTCCCCGTGTGGAGAGGTCCTCGGGAAATCTTCCAGCTTAAATTCAATACATCAAATAACGAGGCAGAATATGAAGCACCCCTAGCCGGACTATTCCTTGAAAAGAAGCTCAAAACGCATGAAATTCATGCATTTTGTGACTCACAGCTTGTCGCCAACCAGTTCAGCGGGGAGTAGGAAGCCAAGAATGATCGAATGTGCAGATAAAAGTGAATGGTCCAAGAGAAGGCATGAGAGTTTGAAGGCTTCAATCTAACCAAAATCTCGAGAGGCAACAATCACTCAATTGACACCTTAGCATACATGCCATCCGCCAACGATGGGAAGGTTTGACGAACTATCCCGATCAAAAGTTTTTACGTTCTGAGAATCATCGTTGTGATGATCAATGCGATAGACGATCTCATGAGAATCAACAACCAAATCGGCAAAGTAGAATCATATAGGAGGAATGAGATAACATAATATATGCTAAGGGGATCAAGTCAAACGACAAGTGGAAAGCAAGGCGCTTATGATCAAAGGCATCGCGCTACACTGCCATCAACGAGCAGTTGTACCGAAGGACCACCTCCGGAATTCTTCTCAGATGCAATAATGGAGATGGGATGTAGTTGGTACAGGCCGAACTACATGAAGGCACCAGAGGGAACAATTCTATTGGAAGATTCTAGCTCTGAAGAGAAGGAAATACGGTCAATTTTTTTCTGAAGATGCTAGGAGATAGTGATACGATCATGATTCTATTCCCCTTGGATCTTAATCTTTGAATGAAGCTTTTTGGACAGAAACTCAACTTTAAGTGAAGAACAATTTCAGGAACTTGATGGTAATGGAATATGGTCGAAATAGAGATAAGAAGGATGATAAAACAAACAAGAGATGATGATCTTGTTTGAGAGTTGAATGGATTCTCAAAAGACTGCGCTTGTAAAAGAAATTCATAATTCTAGTGGTTTGGCTCTCACCACTTAGAATTGTTTTGAGTCAATAGTATAAGAGTTTTAGAATGAAAATTGACTGATCTTATTGATAGATTTCGTCCAGAATATAAAGGAAGAAGACTGTACATGCACAGCTTCTTGGAAATACAGAAAACAATTAATACAAAAGGCTCCTATGCAAGTTTAAATGAAGTTTGGCTTTAAAAACGAAAATAAGGTAGAAATAGATAGAAATGAGCTTAAATATCATTAAGAGGCTTTTGTATAAGTGTTTTGAACAAGCCTCATTAAAAACCTTGTTTGGAAAACCCAATGGGACAAAACCAAACCAAGGAAAATAGTGCAAGTCACAACACCTCTCTTGATGATTATCAAGGTAGCTTGTATCATAACCAATTTGATTGGATTAGCACACACTAGATTGCCCGAGATAGTATAGAGAATTTGTTGAAGTGTAGCTTCAAGTCCAAGACTTTTATTCTCTTCTTCTTTCTTCATGATACTTTTCCTAACGCTCCAACAAGTTGTTTAGCCTTTGATCGTGTTATATTCCTGCTTCAAACTCCAAGGTCTCCTTATCTACAAGCTTATCCTTATCTTCAAGATCATAACTCCTTGATACAAAGATGCTTCCTCAAGTTATAGTTTTGTGCTGGTCAGGATCATATCATCATCTCCCACTTCAAAAAGAGATTTATCCTCAAATATGATTTACCTGCAAAACAAAGAACAAAATAAGTAATATGTTGGAAGATATGATCACACTTACCTTTGAGTTCATAAGGATAGAAAATGTCTTTGTCAAAAGAAGTTGAAATAGGTACAGGGGAAAATCAAAAGCACAACAGTAACAAGAGCAGTCCAAATAATCATCAAGAAGAGACAACACAAAGCTACACTAAAAATTCAGAGATTGAACATGTTTCAAGCACATATAAGATTACTTTGGATCAAGAAGCAACACCTATAAAGACAATGAATTTTCTTGAACATAATGTGAATCATGAACCGGAGCATATCGAGTTTGTCTTTGGAGATTCATCTTGGAAATCCAAGAATTTGGATAAGACAATACTAATAGAGGTTCTGAAATCAAGTACAACAAAAGAAGATCAAGTGTCCAAATCATTCAAGGAGAACCATCAAAAAAACTTTGGTGGAGAAGGCCACAATAACTCCACTATGTTCTTGAGCAATAAAGAAACAATTTACCTTGATTGTTTTCTGTTTTCCCGGAACTATAAGTTGCAGCCATGGATGGGAGTTATGAATCAGCAGCCAAGGAAAGGAGCGATTGCATCTATATTTATTAAAGAATACCCACCTGATGCATCATGTCCTATCAAACCTCTACCCCATCGAGATAAGCACTTAAACTCCCAAAAGCGAATGAATAATAACTTGTTCAGTTGTGGTGCATATTTTACAGTTTTGAAGACACAACTACAATAAAGAGTCTTTAAAATCTCAGTCCAACATAAGATCAGTTTGAAGCTAACCGGAATAGCAACTCGAACTCAAGGCGTAATGAATTTATCTTATATGGATTTTTCCATACTTAGGCAACTCCAAACATTTATTTGGCGACCAGGAGATCTTCTACAGTTATCAACATACATACATGGAGCTGCTTCTCAACACACATATTCCTTAGCTCGTACTAGAAGCAAAGATGGCTTTGGACAGCCTATACTTGAAGATAAGACAATACCAATAGCTTGGCCAACTAGTAGTCTGTCCAAATTGGAAAGAGGAATCCCAGAACCACCTTGGATCATTAAGATAACATTCTTGTGGTGTTACATTGTCCATAGACTGACCCCTATCATCACCCAAACAGATGACACATTCTTTTGCTTTAACTTTGTCATTTTTGAGCTTATTTTTGCTATTATCTTTAATCATTAACTTGAATGTGTGTTTTATGTTTCAGAACTTCAATTAGAAACCAGAAGACATCTTTGGAATACTTAAGGAAATTAATGAATTTCAAGGAAGCACTTTGATGCACTCATCAACCAAACCATGTAGTTTTAACCCTAATTCTTCAAAATTCGTTTTTGATTCTTCACCTCCTAATTTGCCACGAATTTTTCTTGAGTTTATGCTTAAGTTTGTTTGTTCGAGTGTTAAAGGCATGATTAGACCTTAAATCCTTGGAAAAGTTGTTTTGTTTAAGTTTGGAACATACATGATACGATCTTGATTCTATTCTCCTTGGATCTTAATCTTTGAATGAAGCTTTTTGGACAGAAACTCAACTTTGAGTGAAGAACAGTTTTAGAACTTGATGGTAATGGAATAAAAACGAAATAGAGATGAGAATGATGATAAAAAAAACAAGAGATGATGATCTTATTTGAGAGTTGAATGGATTCTCGAAAGACTGCGCCTGTAAGAGAAATCCAGAATTCTGGTGGTTTGGCTCTCACCACTTAGAATTATTTTGAGTCAATAGTATAAGAGTTTTAGAATGATAATTGACTGATCATATTGATAGATTTCGTCCACAATATAAAGGAAGAAGGTTGTACATGCACAGCCTCTTGGAAATATACAAAACAATTAATACAAAAGGCCCCCATGCAAGTTTAAATGAAGTTTGGCTTTAAAAACGAAAATAAGGTAGAAATGGGCTTAAATATCATTAAGAGGCTTTTCTATAAGTGTTATGAACAAGCCTCATTAAAAACCTTGTTCGGAAAACCCAATGGGACAAAACCAAATCAAGGAAAAGAGTGCAAGTCACAACACCTCTCTTGATGATTATCTAGGTAGTTTGTATCGCAACCAATGTGATTGGATTAGCACACACTAGATTGCCCGAGATAGTATAGAATTTGTTGAAGTGTAGCTTCAAGTCCAAGACTTTTATTTTCTTCTTCTTTCTTCTTGATACTTTTCCTAACGCTCCAGCAAGTTGTTTAGCCTTTGATCTTGTTATATTCATGCTTGAAACTCCAAGGTCTCCTTATCTACAATCTTATCCTTATCTTCAAGATCATAACTCCTTTATCCAAAGTTGCTTCCTCAAGTTAGAGTTTTGTGCTGGTTAGGATCATATCAGATAGTTAGGAGTATACCGAAAAATGTGAGATGTGCCATAGACACAGAAAGATGAACCACACACCAACTGGATATTTAAACATGTCTACTAACCCCTATCCATTCATGAAATTGGCCATGGATGTGGTCGGACCATTCCTGGTGGATTGAGAAAACAAAAGTACATGTTTGTAGTGATAGATTACTTCACAAAGTGGATCCAAGCAGAATCGTATCAGCTGTCAAATCTAAACAGGTGTAAGAATAAACACAAGACGACACTTGGTACAAAAATACCGCCATACTTTTATCACTAAAAATGTTTTCATACTGTGAGCCATCACATGTACACAAATTTGCAGGGAAAAATATCATTTGCCGACATGCCCTCCTATATGAGATTGTCATAGACAACATCACTAATTTTTGTTCTATATAATTTGAAAATTTTTTGCCAAGTGATGGACCGTCTTCGACATGACACATTACATATATCTCAGAAACAATAATTAATGAATGTTCATTTGTGTGCAACTTTTCAGGTGGAAGATTAGGTTTAACCATTCAACACCTCAATACCCGCAGGGAAATGGGCAAGCCGAAGCAACAAAAAAATTCATCATTGATGGGCTAAAGAATAGATTGAAATCAAGAAAAGGCATGTGGTGCGATGAGCTCGACTGTGTCCTATAATCCTACCGAACTACGCCAAGGAAGTCCACCAACCAGACCTCTTTCTCGCTGTCACACTGAATCGAAACCTTGGCACCCTCAGAAGCAGCATGTATTCAACCTAAAGCGAATCAAGCTACCCAAGAACAAAGATGCAAACAATAACATGATGTTGAATTCCTTCAACGATGTCGAATAACTATAAGACCGAGCTCTTATACGAATGCATGCTTACCACCAAGTTGCGATGAGGTAATACAAAAAGGGAGTAAAGTAGAGAAGGTCCGACGAAGGAAACCTAGTTCTACAAATGATATACACAAACATTGCGTAAGAAAATGCGGACAAACTTAAAGCTACGTGGAAAGGTCACTACCAGATATCAAAGGTCATCAAACCTTGGGTTTACGAACTCATGACAATGGATGGAACATCAACACAAAATACACGGAACGCTACTAGGCTTGATCCCCGTCTTGGATTACATAGGCAACCCTCACGGGTATAACTCGTTCACTTAATAAAATATAATTTTTCAGCAGGGACCGCCTCGGCGTCCACTTTTCCAAAAGGACCAACTCACTGCTCTATATAAAGCAAATACCTTGTCATAACTCACACCTCTACTAAAGGAGAGTATTCGACAAGTTAAAAATCTGATATACCACTAACGTACTGTTCTTCCAATACAAAAATATTGGGCGAGATCAAATTTTTCTCGTTTGGGCTAAAAGCCGTAAAAAACCGACTTGCGGTTTGCATACTGTTCATCCAATACAAAAGTACTAGTTGAGATATAAGTTTTCTTGTGTAGGCTAAAAGCCATAAAAAAGCCAAGATGCGGCTTGTGTACTGTTCATCCAATACAAGAGTACATGACAAGATCAAAGTTTTCTCGTATGGGATAAAAGCCGTAAAAATCTGAGCTACGGCTCACGTACTATTTGTCTAATACGAAAGTACTAGCGAGATCAAAGTTTTCTCGTCTGGGCTAAAATACGTTAAAAATCCTAGCTACGACTCGCGTACTATTATTCTAATACGAAAGTACTGGGCGAGATCAAATTTTTCTCATCTAGCCAAAAGTGCACCATAAGACAAGCTACAGGTCGACACTTCTCGGATTGTAAATCAACTTTCAAATTGATACAATGTAACAGGACAAACGACACATGAATGCAAGAAGAAAAATTGAGGGAAAGTATTGAAAATCTCATTAACACTGAGATAGAACATTACACCATTCTTTCCTGATAAAGTTAGAGAACGACTTGCTACAACTTGTACTAAAAACAAAACTACATCAAAGATACGAAAATAGCTAAACACCCTTGTCAGGACAGCATGTTGCGAACTACATGAAACATCTGGATGAAGATAAGCTAGAGAAATTTTAGACTCATACAATGACTACATCAAGAATAGGGTTGATGCTGAAAATTAAATAGATATACAAGAAGGTTCATTCAGCAGCAACCACCTTGTCGAGTTTTCATTTTCCCTCGTTTCGAAGGAAGATTGGACCCATGCTCGTCAACCTTGGGAATAAGGCAATATAGTCTTCATATGTAACCTTCATCACATCAAGATCATCGAACTTCTTATGATAAGTCTCCAGATCAGCTTCGTGTTGGGCCATTATACTGCAGGAACACTTCCACCTTCGGCCACTATATTGCGGGCATAGTTCAGGGTAACCTAAAATTGACCGAATAGTTGGACGATGAGATCGCTCTAGTCTCGATCTTTGACATGGCGCCAAAGCTTCTTGAGCTTTGCAACATACTTTGCCTGCATCTCCTACGGAGTTCAGACTATGCATGAAGCCCAAGAGAGACGCAGCCATTTAATTTTTTTCTCGTGTAGTTTTTCGAGCTTCGAGTGTGCCTTTTTCAGCAGATGCCTTCTCATTTGCAGCCAGAGCCTCGTTTCGCAGGAGCTCTATCCTCTCCCTAGAAGATTTAGCCATATTATCCATTTGGAGCTTAAGAATTCCAGCCTGGGTAGTCATGGTGGCAGTGAGGTTTTCCAGTGCCTTGACCCGCAACCTCTCAGCAGCGACCTCTTGCTTACCTTGATTAACGATTTTAAAGAGACGGAACAATTCATCCTCATTGCAACTGAGTGTTCTCAACTTATTCGCGTAATAAGAAATAATCTTGTTTGTTATTGCTAGGGTTTTATTTAAAGGGAAAACGAGAATCATGAAATGAAAAAATATTCACCTGAGAGTCCTGCCGAGACAGCAATTGGTAAATCTTTGGGGACGTAACCTTGTCCGTTGGCGGGAGGATCAGGTCGTTAGCTCCCTGACGACTAACCAGGAAGGCGCATGCAAGAGTATCCTCTGGAAAAGGAACACCTTGACTGACGAACCTAAAGTTCTAATCTTGATGTAGTTGCTTGCGAGATGAGGGGGACGCATCCTGCTGATTCTCAGCTATAACAGGATCGTATCCAAGATCTTGTGTGTTGTTTTCCCTTTTAGGTCCCTGCTCTATTAGCTTGTTATTTTTGCCAAGAAACCCTTCAACTTCCTCGGCAAAGGTGTGCAGCTCGCCATCTTTAACGTCCAAGGCGACAGTCATTTCAATAAGTATCGGCTCAGGTTTTGGATCCCCAGTAGGTGCGACGATAGTTGTCACAACATTCGTTTTCTCCCTAGCAGGAGCCTTATTTTCTCTTGGTTGTTCCCCAGCAAGAACCTCTTGTTGACCCAGATTCTCCCCAGCTGAAGCTTCATCGTTATGCTCCCTAGTAAGGGCTTGCTCTGCTGACGAGTCGACATTGATCACCTCGGTGAAAAGTGAATCCCACTCTGAGATGTGTTTTTCTTCCTTTGCAAGGGAGGATAACTATCTTCACCGCTTGTGGTAGCAGGTTAGGGAGTGATCGTTTTCCTCTTTTAAGAGGAGGACTTCTCCAGCTCTTTAAAGTAATCAGTTGGCATCATGAGCCTTCTCGTCTCTTTCTTCTTTTACTTCTTGTTTGGACAAGCATTAAGCTCTTAGATAACTAATAGCGGCATGGTTCAAATCTGATTGTTTTACAAAATAAATGATTGTTGAAAGGAATAAAAAGATTGCACACCGACGTATTGGTATTAAAGCGAGAAACACTGGATTGGACCCTGTCATAATCAAACTACCTTATGTCCACTATGCTCGCCGATAGGAGCTTCTCTACATCTTTGAGGAAATTTGCAGGGAATTCGCCCGAATTGAAATGAGATCTACAACAAAAAGAAGTCGATCAGTTTCACAGAGGATCATATTTCAAACTCATAGGTCGGCTATCCTAGGTGGTATCTACCAAATGTATCTGCCCATTTCCTCTTAATGAGCTTCCCGACATCACCTACAGATTCATGAGTAATTTTCAGGAAGAAGTATTTCCCCTTCCAATCATAAATCGTCGAATCCGAGGCCGAGCTAATAAACTTAAGTTGAGTTTTGAAGTTTATATAGACGAAGCATGTGTTGGGTTTCGTAGTGTCTTGAGTTATTGGATTAATCAACGAAATGTTCTCTAAATACCTTACGTTGATTTCAACACCGAGCTCCTGTCTGAGAGTGAGAAGGCCAACCATGTGTCTTATCGAGGGAGTAGAAAGTTGCGAGATCACTATCTTCCGCCTCGTATAATAGGAAATCAAGAGCTTGGGAGTGGAAGCAAAATATGTCATTTCTGGAATAAAGATTTATTTATGCAAATATACCTTCGGGGAAAATCCCAAGGTCTCTGATGCAGTTATGGGATCTCGATCGGTATGTTGCTGAAAAAGGGAAATTGATTAACTAAAACTCGAAGAGTGGCCTTCAAGCTCTTAGTTGGTTTGAGGTCGGTCAGCTCATCATCTGGAAGAGCCCATTTACTTGGATTAGCTCACTCGTCTAGGGTAACCTGTATCTCGTCAACATTTAGTTCGTTTAACAAGGCAGAAGCTTCGTTCATGTCTGTTAATCTGGAAGACAACATCTAGATTGGCTTAGAATGTGCCGAGATTTTCTATAACAAATAGTCGAGCTGCAAATAATTTAGAGAGAAAAAGTAGAGAGAAATGAGAGCGATTGTACCTGCAGAGAAAAATTTGCAAATAAAGATGGTTGAATGAGGATGCAGAGAGGGGTTTAGCTTCATCCTACTAAAACGATTCAAAAAGGCTATGAAGTCATTTAATGCGCCTTGATCCAAGAGAACTTCACATTTTGAGTTCATCCACCGAGATTCAAGAAAGGTGGCTAACTGTTGATATCGGGTTTGTAACCCGATAAGAAGCCCACTTTTATCAAAGTCCCCTAGATCAAATCACATAGAAGTCGGTGATGAGCTGGGCCTCGGCAAAGTGTGATTTGGCCCATATGCGAAGCACAATTATAACTAATGTAAATAAGGTTAGTTGATGTATTCTTAGTGTAAGTACATGTGTAATTATCTTCATTAACCTAGGAATAATACTTTTGACCAGCTAAGAACCCACATATGAGAGTTTAACATAACTTCAGACAAAAATTAAACCCTTGATTCAACAGTTTTTATGCATGCGCCATGAGACTTCAGATCTAATCCTCCTCTTCTCTCCTCCTCTCTGTGGCTGATGGTTGGTGGTTCCAGCCATTATCGGTCGATCTCGGCCTCTCTGTTGTTGAAGTAGGTTATGCAGCACGGGAGTGGTCTCGGCGGCGGGTTATTCATCGTCATTTAGGTTTAGGTTTTAAGGTTTTCAGTTTTATTTTATTCTGGTTCCAATTTAATTAGCATTGGATTTCTCTTTTTTTAATTGTACTAGGTCGGTTTGATTTTGTTTTTTTGTTGGAATGGATATGTCGTACTTGGTTAAGACCCATAAAGGTTATGTGGGTCTAAATCTGAAAACATTATATGATACTTAAATTGAAAAAGACTATTTTAAGAAAAATTGATCAATATGTTGTTTATATCGTAGAATACCTCATACCTATAATTATTTAGAAGTTGATTAATACTTATAAGTATATTTTTTGAAAATTTACCAAAATACTATTTATCCCGAGTGATTTTATGAACTCAAAATAAGTTAAAACTTTTTGTAAAGGATGAGAAATTGTTAATGAAATATGTACTTATTGCATTTTTGAATATATATGAATAAGTAGTTTTTTATTATCTAAATATCATAAAATCACACATCTATATATATAAAAGATCAAAGATGATCATGATTAGAAGTGTTAGGCCTAAAACTATTAAAAGGAAAATATTTTATATTAATTTTATAAAATACTATAAATAATAATGTTTTTAATATATCAATGAAATTTTAAAATAAAAAACATATATATACATAAACTTTATTACATGAAAAATATTACAAAAATTTTGGGACATAAAAATTTGTTTAGTATTAAAGACCTAAGACAAATTCTTTTTGGGGTGATAATGATTAATACTATTGTTCGATGTATATATGAGCAACATTTTATTAATTTGTATATAAATCTGATATATTTAAATAGTTTATGTATGAAATAACTGAACTATTAACTGATATAGCATATAACAAAAAAATGTTAACGATTTAGTTAACATTTTAACTTCAATGTACAAAATAGAATATTGTATGAATTGATTGTAATTATTAATTTGGTTTGAAATAACACAATGTTCAAATTTGTGTATCAATGAGATATTTTATTATGTTGTATTTCTATGGATTTTTTTGTTTTCAAAAAATTATCTTGATAAATAATTCATTATTGTAAATTATGTGAACATCTACATCATTTGCATTAAATTTTCTACTCTATAAGACATAAGTTTTGTTTTATTACGTAACATTTCCCTATATATAATATGAGTAATGGAGAAAGAATAAGGAGAACAAAACCCTTTCATTTTCAATTTGTTCACTCTTTCTTGATGTCGTATAAATACAAAATCTATATCATATTATTTATTACACATTATTAGCACAAGCGTCTCTTAAATCGGTCAAATATTCAATTTATCTATATATCTAAGATAATATTTAGATTTTTGATGAAAAAGATAATATTTAGATTATGGTTAATTCATTTTAATTTCTTATGTTTATTGTTTCAGAATGGAATGATCTTCCTCCTTTTTTAACGAGCTATGTCTCTTTAATAATAGTGGTCATGCTCTTTGATAATAACTTCATAATACAATATTTTGTGATTTATATCCCCTTATCACAATAGTAAGTCATGTCCCCTTGATCATAATATTATGTCGTATCCCCATGATCATAAATAAGATATATATTTGATTTTGTCAACAGACTATGCCTTCTATATTTAATAAACAATACATCTTTCAATTGGTTGATAGGTGTTGCCTTCTCGATCTCACATATGGCGTTGTGTCATTTACAATCATGTTGTGAGACAGCCGCATAAAATGATTATATTAATTACTTATTTAAATTATGTTTTAATTATCGTTTAAAATCTGTAATAATAAATGCTTTAATACGCTTTAATTACTAGTATATATATTATTTTAATTTCAACGTTAATATGCTTTCATAATTTTAATACTAATAAAAATTTTTAATTAAATGAAAGATTATGTTATGTATCATGAGAAATGTTACGCCTCCAAGATTAAATAGAAGACTATGTCTTTTAATGAATCGCTCTTGGATATAAAAATAAAGAACTTAAATTCTCTACAAGAGATAATGTGCTCATAAATATATATGTGCTCAACATGTGATGGAGATATTGTATAATAAAAATGTTGGAAATTCTAGATGAGCTAATTTCTCAATTTACAAATGCAGGAAGTTCATAATTATCGGCGCGTTACATTTTTCAAAGTCTCAAAGAAACTTGAAAAGTTTCAAAAATATACGTCTAAATATATATCATATGAATGTATAAATGAATGTGATATTAATGTTATCAATAATGAAACATGTATGTATATAAGTATCTCATTCAATAAAAACTATTTAAAAAATATATTATAGTAAACATAAAGTTTACTAGTTGCTTAAAAAATAATATAACTAGTTAAATTATCTTTGTTAAACAATGATTCGTAGATCACTAAGAACTTATGTTGAAAACATCAATTTATTTTCAATTATTGCATAAATACCTTATAAATGAATTTTCTTAAAAAACATTTAATTTTTTTGAATTTATTTAAATTTATATGTTACTTAAGGTGTTGATAATTATACCTCCTCCTTGATTATAAAGTAAGAATATGTCTTCTGAATCATATGGTGTTCGACCTAGTCACCATTTTTAGTCACCATTATGAGATTCATAATCCTTTGATTTTATTAATTAAATCTCGTACCATACCATGAATATAACCAATTTAAAAATGAGAAACAGTCGATGAATAGGTCATCATCGTAAGAAAGGATAGTTGACATCCCACTTCATATACTGAAAGAAGTCTTAAGTAAAACATAATACCAAAGATGTGGCATGTTGTTGATCCTATAATTGGAATCATATTGAAATGGATAAACTTAATTGAAGAGCCATCAACTCGAGATAAGAATTAAAGAATCTCATATATCAATCGTAAGTTGAAAATTTTATGGACTTCACATCCCAAAGTTTATCTGTTAAACTTTATTATTTATTATATGATCGTTGAGAAAAAGTGGAATATCTTGAAAATTACTTTAAAAAAGCTTCCTGAATTATCTATAAAGCAATAAAAATGATTGAAATACACCAACTATGGTGAAATCTCCATGTGTTTGACATGGAATATGTTTACTCTAAAATATATATTATGGCGTTTTTTCGGCAGGTACCCAGGAATATGATTATAAATTCTAATTTTGGTAGGCTTTTTGACATGCCTCTCTCTAGGTGTTCAATATCTTGTAAACTCATCCATGTGCTACTAGTCTGGCAAATGATTACTAAAAATAATATAAAATGTGGATTGTATTTTCTAGTCGGCCATTATGGATATGACCCAGATTTACAAGCCTGGAAATTAAATGATTTTTATATGGTCAAGGCTAACTGGAAAAGACTCAAACGGAACACTAGATGATATAGTCAAAATAATAGAAGAGGCACTAAACATATTTGATTGAAGGAAGCTTGGTCTAACTCTTATATTGATTTCTTGATGATGTCCTTATCGCTACGCAATAAACATGTCAACTTTCATTCTCTAGGGGTCGAAAATCATTTAATCGCACAATATCTTTAATGATTCAGGGAAAATGATATATGGTAAGAGCAACTATCCGATAGTTTTTTTCCGTAAACTACTTCTTCAAACATCAAAAGATTTCCCTTTGATCTTACAAATTTTAGCGCTTCAATCCATCAATGGTCTCTTTTCCAAGTTTGTGGACAACAAAAATAACCGATTGTGATTGATGTACAATTGGGTTTTCTACCATGTTTGTCACTACTCACCACATATTATATTTTCATTATTGATTATGAAAAAATGTAAGTGGATAGATTATCACAATCCTTTTTTGGTCATCTACTATCTCTTACTTATAATATTGTATGTGTTAACAACTTCTAGTTGGACGTCTTATGAAGCAAGGAGTATGTCACGAAGATGAGTGGACATATTGGGATGATGGAATAAAAGATAAGAAAGTGTCATCAAGCCTGTGCGGTGGCTTACGAAAAAGAAGCGTAAGTTTGGGGCCATCAAGCTAGAAAAAGAAATTAGTTATATAAGTTAATATAAATATCATTGTATCAAATATGTAATATATATATATATATATACACACTTAAATATCAAATACCATATCAGAGATATTGTTACGTGATGTGTGGTGATGATGACTTTTATGGTGGAACACCAATTACAAAATTAAAGAATAATTTTAATTAGAAATTTATAAAGATAAAATAGAACCTGCTACTTCTTTCTTTTTTGCTTCTTCACATTTCTATCAGCAAGTTTTCATCTAAAATCTCAAGTTAGAAATTTTGTCAAAGAAAACTGGTTTACTTTTTACACATGATTTTCATTATTACGATAATTCACTTCATTCTATTTTTCTTTTGTTAATTAATTTTTTGGAATAAAGGTTGTAAACGATTTCAAAATTTTAATTGATGATTGTATGTTCGACTATTATATGAAAAAATGATGTCTTTAAACATAAGACAAAAACCATATGGAGCAGAAAATTGAAAAAAAAAAAGAAAAAAAGAAGAAGACATAAAATCTCAAGGGAACACTTTATTTTGGTACTTCAAAAAATCTGAAACATTAGATTGAGTGACTTCGATATCCTATCCATAGAAAGATAGTTGTTGAGAAATGTTGATTTTGAAAGTTTGGTGAACGGTTTTTTAAAAAAGAAAGGAAGAAGAATATTGTTTTATAACTATAATTCAATTTGTGTTTTTTCTATGTGAATGATTTAATTATTGTAGGCATTTTTATGAATTAAAGTATTTTTAATGTTTTTATGTTGGCATAGTTCTGGGTGTCATGTTTTTTTGAGATAATATATGTCATACGTATAAGAAACACAATGACTAGGTGGTAATGGCTCTCAATTTTTAAAATTATATATCCCATAAAAGAATGATATTGATCACACAAAATACATTGCCTCCCCCCCCCTCCCCCAATGGTATTAAGTCTCATACTAACCTTTACAAAAAAATCCATTAAGACTAAAACAAAAAGTCCCCACATCACTCAAAGGCCAATCATGTTGCAAAGGAAAAAAATTTCTACAAACCAAGGAATAGTTAAATGTGTGCATTGTTACACACTCAAGCATTACATGTTCTTTCACAAACAGTTGGCATTGTTGGTTGATTGAGTTTCTCATATAAAAAAAAAAAATTTAAATCATTCAAGTAATGTCTTCATGGTCGATTATCAACCCATTATTGTAGTTTGTTAAGGAAGAACAAAACTAGCAAATAACATGCTCATCATCAAGGCATTGCAAACTCTTCAATGCATGAGGAACCAAAGAAGAAAGAAGAAAATAAAGAAGGAGTCTTAGTCGATGGATTAAGTATTTTCATATTCTCATCATTTAATCTAGAACTAACCAACATATTATATTAATACCTATCGAAGTTGCGTGGTTAAATTAATCCAGAACTAACCACAATATATTATCAACACTTATTGTACTTAGAATTGTATAACGATGTGTATATCTTTATTAATCATCGTTACCCATCTAAGTGTAATATTATGATACAAACTACCATATCTCACGACATACTTATTAACCATGACAATATATCGTGAATCTATTTTTTACTGACCAAAAAGAGTAATTGATTGTTATTTCTCTATAGCAGGAATTAGTATTAACCATCCAATTTTTACCATGCATTATGAATCATGTTAATGTAAATAGTGGTTTACTCTCGTAGGAAGTTTCATGAGATAAAACATCCACCCACTCTCAATAATCAATTAAACGGGAAGAGGTAAACACTATAGACAACTCTTGCTATATTCATCAAAAAAGTATTAAGTTTCATGCAACGTGTGTGAGTTGTGTTGTAATGTAGCTGACAAATAAAGATGATGATAACCTCCTTATATATAAAGCCTCTGAGGACCCATGAAAATTTATGGTGTATGATCTAGAGGTGTATGGAAAGACTTATGGGCATATCACTAATTTGACAAATTATGTCATCACTTTTGGGGCAAAGGTTTAAGAGGATTCCGGACAATAAATCAAAAGAATAACATGAATATCAAATGAAGGAGGAGTGGATATTATTTGGGGGTTGCCCGACTGATTCAGTGACTCAAAAGTTAAGATGCTAACATTTATTCATGATATGCTGACAAATTGGTTTTATGGGTGGTATGCATGAGGTTTATCGCAAGCGAGCAAGGAAAAACTTATCAAATCAGTAACTCTCTCCATGCTCGTATATATCTTTCATACTTTAAGCTGCCAAATACAACATGTGATAAGATTATAAGAGCAGTTCATGAATTTTGGTGGAATTTGATAGATCAAAGAAGGAAGATACATAGTGGATATGGGAGAAGATGTCTCCCTTAAATATCAACGGAGTTCTAGGCATTGATTGCTTCATAATTAAATTCAAGCAATTTTATCTAAGAAAACTTTAACATTTGCTACAGGTACCAAAGTGTTTATTTTCTAAGATATTCAATAGAAGATACTACCTAAATGACATTAAGATGAAAATTGTGGTCAGAAAAGTCATATTTTGTGTGGAAGAGCATATTTTAAGGACAAAAATTGCTAAGAAAAGAGATATAGTGAATAATAGAAAATTAGGGTGTTCTCGCAATAGGTAAGACTTTTGGCTCTATGATAATGGACCAAGATAACCAAATATGAATGATGATTTCATAAAACCTCACACTAAGGGTCAATGATCTTAAGGCCCAAGGAATATATATTATTTAAGAGATAAACTAGAACAAATGTTTACCAACCAACATCTCCCTCATTGTTTCTCATCAGCTAGTGATCCACAAATATATTTTTTAATTTGATTTCATAACAAAACTGGGGACTACATAGCTAAGTCAAAATATTGGTTAGCTTTTAAAATTAACAAGGTTGAAATCATTAGAGAAACTAAAATGCAACAATAAGATAATGCCCTTAAGGCTCAGATCTAGTCTCTCAAAACAACACATAAAAAAGATCTTTTATAGAGGTCGATTTCTTGTGCCCTTCCATTGATAGATTTATTAATTAAAAAGGGATTTAGGTCTAACATGCGATGCAATGTTTATGGTAGAAAAGGTAATACGATTAACCATATGATATTTACTTGTTTAGCAACATATTTTAATTGGGTTGCATACCTCAAGAAGGCTTCTTTGAAAGATCTATTTTGTCAATGTGCATTACATGTTCCAATTAAAAAATGATCCATGTATAGCAAAAGAAATAATAGATATATTTACATAGATCTTCTTGTTTTTATGGAAGAACGTGAATTTATTGCTTTTTGAAGGGAGAAGATTCTAAGATGTGGAAATTGTTTAGAATATCACAAAAAACATCAACATGTTCTTTCACGTCCAAGCAGCTACGTTCATCTTAGGCAGTGATCACTTGCTTGAAAACAAACAACCTAACTACAAATGGAGGGGACAATACGATATGTGGTTAACATTTAATGTGGGATGTGACTCATCCAACTATCCAAGTCTAATTGATCTAGGAGAGTTTTATAGGTTAAGTGTGAGGCTCAAGGTCATGTGGTCCTATGACGTAGACGATCTTTCTTCGGTTAAACATTTTTGGAGGAGGTCAAACTATAGGTCACACTCTATACTATATAATGTATGTGCATAAAAAAGTAAATCATATTATTTTGCATTGGAATATGATGAATTGCTGGCGATGATGAATCTCATAATAACTTGGATATCTTTGTGGCTGCATAATCATGAGATTTGATAAGGTTAGATGGATTTTTTGGGTGAAAAATGGAGAAACACACAAGATTTTAAAATAGTGGACATTCTCATTGTTTAAAGTATTGTGAAATAAGGATGAACTCAACCATACATTTCAACTAGTTATCCTTCTTAGCTACAACATTTATTCGACTCTAGAAAAGTCAAGTCCTCTGTCTAGTGTGGAGATTATGTTTTTATCTATAATTTTGGAGATAAATTTTTTTCCAGGATTTATGTTATTATATTTCGTGTAACAAAATACAAAATGATAAGAATCTAAAAGAATCGGATTTTTATTAATATATAAGTTGACAAAATAAGATTATTAAATATTTTTCCTCTTTTATTATAAAGTAACAATAATGGTTAATGAGTGGGGGAAATAAAAGATGTGCGACTGAGAATCTTAGTGTGCCTTATGTTATTGGATTTTTTGTCAACCATTATAATGGTTTTTTTTTTATGATTAACACGGGTACATAGTTTTGAAATGAATTAAAGTGATTAAAGATAATGGACTCGACCTATTATTGTTCATCCTACATAACCCATGTGCGTTCATGTGTGTATATAATAGCATCATCACATTTTTATGTAATAGATTCGTGGTTTTATATAATATATCATAAAGCATAGAGCTAGAGTAGAATTTATATTGTTGTACGTTTCACTATGTAATATTTCTTTCCAATTTCTTTAGATCGTTAAATGTTTTAGTAAAGTAGTTTCATTTAAGAACATACATTATTCATATGCTCTTAAAATATTTGGGATATAAAACCTTGTCCACAATCACTTATTTTATTAGGCCAAAAATGTGGATCCCGTATAAAAGATATAAAAATATGTTATACTGCTATTTGTTGTTAATTTAAATAAAAAAAGGCAAATCTTCCAACATGTTCCTATTTTTTAAGTCAATTAGACCTGGTTTAGGTTATGTTATTTAAAAATTGCATAATTTATTGTTTTTTAGCCAACCAACAATATTTACACATAATTTCATACCCAATTTCACGAGAAATCAAACTTCGGGTCACTACAAGTTAACTTGTGTCTACTTGCTACATAAAATGCTTTACGTTTGGAGGAACATATTGTTTCCAAACATAATGGCCTACATTTTATGCCCAACATCTTGATTTTACCATGTAGCTTCACGATATTGTGTAATGCCATAATAATATATATCGTTTAGTAACACGACAAATAGTCATACCTTTAATGACTTTCACATATGCTAAACCCATTAAGTCCAATAATTTTGTGGATTTTATTATTTGGTCGTCTGAACTATCACATGAGCTACTTTTAAATTAGATTGTGAAACTTTTATTGGCACCAACATTAGGAAAATAAAATATCATGTGTTAAAATAAAGGATCACACCGAGATTTAATAACACGAACCTACTCCACACCACATCCCCTTTGTGAGGAGGTTTTTGACCCAATAAATATTCTTCCAATAAAATCACAGTAAAATGAGTTTTGTGGCCTACAATGGATAAACCTTCCTTTAATATCTCACCATGAAGACCTTTGCTACTAAAGATTTTGGTTATGTGATTAACCTTTAATATTGTTTAGCTATCATTGGCAAAATGTATTCATCCAAAGCACAAAAACCAATACCTCTTTTAGTGTTTTGGTCGAGATAGTTTATTCCATGCTACCAAATGTATTACTACTCCCATTTGAACTCCTCCAAAATTTAGAAATCACACTAGTTAACTTAGCAATGAGATCTTGAGGAAACTTGAAAAACACATAACATATGTCAGGAGGGTCGAAGATAATGATTTTACCAAAGTTTCTTACCGCCTTCGGACCTCAGGCGATTTTAATACCCTTCATTCGCTTTTCCTTAGCCTCATTATGTATATTGGCAATAAAAGCTTTCATAAACACTATAAAAAATATGGGGGAAATGAGTTTTCTTATCGTAACTCTCACTGAAGTATAATCTTACTCCTTGGATGCCCATTTAAGAGAACCTTATAAATCATTATACTCAAATCTGGGTGATTTGCTTTGTCAACAGCTAGCTTAAGTCGACGAACAAATAGAATATTCTTTCTCTTGGGTCATATAACAAAGTTGGAAATTAATAAATCACATATTTTAAGAAACCCTCTACATGATGGATTCACGTCCCGGCCACGCCGATACCACCGTCTTCACCCACAATAGGAACCATCGAGGCTCACCGGAAGGAACCCTTCTTTGAAACCCATCAAAAATCAACTTCTCTTACCGCAAATAACCTAAAACAAAAGCAAACAAGAAAAGGGAGACCGGCGCCGACCCATAGTGACCATCGGCCGCCGATCCTGAGAAAAACGACAACAATGATAGGAGGCGGCTGTGATTTATAAAAACTACAAATAACACTTTTTACCGTCTAAAGATCAGTAATCACTTAAATTTAAAAAGAATAAAAATAACTAAAACGGAAAAACCCCAAAAAACTACCAATTCTTAAATTTAGATTAAAAAAATTTAAAATTTTTAAATAAACCAAATAAATCTCAAAATTTTAAAATAAATCAATTTAAACCTCAAACGTCTATGTAGAATTGGTCCAATTGTTATAAATACCTAATAAAAAAAAAATTATGCCCATTAAGGTATAAAAACAATTGGGTCCTAAAAAATTGTCATAAAACCAGGCCAATTAATTTTAGACCACAATTCTTGGCTTTGGCTTACCTTGCTTATACCCTGGACCAGGCATGCGTCTATGCTAGTGTCTTTTAAATTTTTATCTTTTGTTGAACAATTATTTTTCTCCCAATAAAATTCAACCGTTTAACTTTTATTAAATGTGACTTTTTAAACTAAAATCGCTAGGCAAAAAAAATTGGATTTAAATCAAATATGTATTGACCTTACCATTTTAGTTTTTATTCTAAATATCAACTTTATTTTCACTTTTATTGAGTAATGTTGAGTAATGTTGGGATTTGTTTTTAAAAAATCTTCCTAATTTTTTCTTTTCTCTTTTTTTTCTCTTGGGAATCTTCCATGATAAATTTTTTGAGAAAAGGAGGCGAGACCATTACCTTTCTCCACCAAACCATAAGCTCTTGTACAACGCGAGGCGGCTCCCGGATAATCATGAAGTTGTTAGGACATCTCCAAAGGACACTCTATATTTTCAAATTTGAAGTTTTTTCTTCTCCAAAGGGACACTTTAAAACTTCAAATTTGAAGTGATGTTTTCTCACACTTCAAATATGAAGTGTCTACTTTCTCACACTTCAAATTTTAAGTGTCATCTTTTATTATATTTTAGTCCCTAGATTTATTTATTTAATATTTTTTAAGTTGTATAATTATTATTTTGATACCAACACTTTTATGTTTTGTTTTAAATGTATACTAATTTATGCTTCTTGTATTGAGAAACATATAAATTAAAGTTATAATATTAATATGAAAAATATCACATACCAATAATATTTTTTAAAAAATTCAAGGAAATTTAATACAAAAGAGAAGAATAAAAAAATAGTATACAATGAGTTATTATTTACCTGATAGCATTTATCCGAAATTGTCAACTATTTTTCAAACTATAAGTAATCCATAAGGTTCAAAGAAAAAATTGTTTGCGGCAAGACAAGAAGCATGTCGTAAAGTTGTTGAACGTGCCGTTGGAGTTCTACAATCCAAGTTTGCAATTATAACGTGATCGTCATGTTACTTGAAGAAAGAAGTGTTGCATGATGTAATGACAGCTTGAATTATACTCCATAACATGATAATAGATGACGAACATGATATCAACGCACCCATACAATATGCAAGATTAGCACCCGAACCAACTGTAGAAATGACAACAAATGAGATGCTCGATTTCAAAAATTTTTATCTCGTAATTTGATGATAAGAAAATAAAAAGACTCATCTATCACTTCGAAATGTATCGATCGAGCATATTTGGGAGCATTATAAGAATAATGCTAATTAATAATTTGATAATTGAATGTTTTATGATGTTATTGGTATATTTTCTAATTGTTATGTAATTTATATTATAATGCAATGTCTTATTAGTATATATTGCATGTTATAATTAAATGATAGATGTTTTATATTTATTTTTTAAAATTGTATGATGTTAATTAATTGTGAACAAAAATATGAGTCATATTGCAAAATACATACTTTTGACATTTCAAATTTGAAGTGTTGTCTTTGGAGGAAAACACATGACATTTCAAATTTGAAATGTCACACACTTCAAATTTGAAGTATACATTTGCAGATGCCCTTAGGGAGTCAATGGCCCATGGTTCTTCATCCTTAATACGATGTGAAACCTTTTAAAACTTCAATTCTTGTATCACCACGGAGGAGAGTATGAAATTTAACTCCCACGAGGCATCTTCGGCTTGATCAACTGGTAGCCCGACTCTGTGGTGTGTAGGGGGAGACATGCTTGCTTCAAAAAAAAAAAGGTGAATCGCGGTAAGGTTTCTAGATTTGTAGTCGCGAGGGGTTTTTTGAAGCTTTCTTAGCATGGGGACAGTAGCGCGCATACAGTTCTCTACAACATTCTCTCTACACCGCTCCTTGTTGTTGGTGTTTTTTTCTTTTCACAGTGAATTCATAGAGTGGCCATGTACTTTACGAGATTCAGTTTTCGCTGCCACAGCCATAGGATTTTTCTCCAATAGATCTTAAACCTAGGGACAATTATCGTTATATTAGTTTCCTAAAATGTGATAGATTTTCATATTTTGGTCTATGAACTTCGAGTCTATACATTATTCATATGTTTGTAATCTGGATTGATATTTTAATTAAGACTTTGTGTAAAATGTTACATCTGAATTTAGATTATTTAAAATTTAGGTTAGATTTAAATTCAAATTAAGAGATTGATTGTTTACAAATCTACTTTACTAATTTTTGTAAAATTGTTGGTATTCCTACACAAAAACCATAATCCATATTATGTGGGAATCTTTATTAAAAAAACTACCAAAAATATTCCCATTGTATAAATATATATAATATATTATTGTTTTGGCTACTAATATTTATTTCCAAGCCATTTCTTGTTGCAAAAAATATATTTAAAGACCATCACTTTTTACTTAAGAATTATAATCCCTATTTTTGTAATTTATTTCTTTTAATTTTATCAAGACTTATGCAATTTTTTGTCAAAAATATTATTTTAAACACCATCATTCTTATATAAGATACGTCTCACAAATAAAAGAATAAATCATTTTTCCTTATCCAAAATTTTAGAATTTTGGATAATTGTATTTATTTATTATAATAACATTTTAATCAACATTTCATTATAGGAATAGCAAATCAAAAACAATTTCGAGATGAAAGATTCAAATCTTTATTGAAAAAGATTTTAGCTTGTTCTTAATTTTTAAATATTAAAATAAAATTTATGTTTTTTCATCAAATTTGATAATCTTTTTTAGTAAATCAAATATATATTTTCTTTAAAATTTTAGTATAAAAATAAAACATAAATTAAAATAAAATTTTGATAAAAACCAAAAACTACCAATCAAGATTTTTTAAAAACGAGAATCTACAAAAAAAAAAACCAAATCTAAAAACGAAAAACAAAATCCAAAATTTATAAACCAAAAACTATTAAACAGTCATGGCCTAAGTTTCATATATTTTAGGGAAAAAGTCTAAAAAATACCCAAACTTTTTTTTGATAAAATGTTAAATTTATTTATCAAAAAGTAATATGTACAGAGGATCCAAAGTAGCAGAATTCATGTAATTAAATAAAGAGTTAGAAAAAAAGATAGCAAGATATCTTTTTGGAAAGTACAAGGCTGAGAACAACGCTGGTAGAGTCAATGGAAAATATCAATGAGTGTGCAGATGATGCCATTGAGCAGACATGGTGCTAAACGACGAAGATGGACCGAGAGGAAGACTTGTGATACAAGTGGCATTAGTACGTGTGAGAAGAATACGAAGATGTGTAGTTGAGCGGTGATATTTTTCATGACATCAATTATTTGCCTCATGACAGATATGGTAGATCGTAGTTTGGAGGCACATGTTAAGGAAGAACTGTTTTTCACTTTAATACATGAACTATTGTGGTTGATATATTAATATATCAATTTGTTGTTACCATTTTAATAAGCCAATTTGTTGTAATTAATGTCTTAATGCTTGAAATTTTTGAAATCACAATTTTACTTTGTGGAACCCTAGCGGATGTTGACTATATTTAAGCAATTTTTTTTATGGAATAATACATGAACTATTGATATTTTCAAGCTTAATATATTAAATAAAATTTGTATGATTTGATTTATGCGTTTTAAAATACATTTTCAAATTAATAGAATTATTAGATCAAAGTTTAAACCATGTAAAAATTATTATTGTTATATATATTTATATTCTTTTGATGCAAAAGAGATTAAAATGAATAGACGCATTTTAATAATACAATTTTTACCATAACTAGTTTATCGTTTTGTAAAATCAACATCAAATTTTAAAATTAGAAACTAACATTTGTCTAAATACATGTATTTTCTTAGTTTTTGAGTGTTTTCGTTCGAATCATACACGTAATATTATTTTTCGTTATAAAATATCTTGTGAGTAAGTTAAACAAAAAAATTCAAACACTAATAAGAAAGTGGTTAAGAAAATGATGATAGTTTCAAAAATATTAAAAAAGTATCAATAGTAAAAAGTTCCATTTATTTTAATTTCTTTCATCAATACAAAATACATTAATAATTTTTCTGTTTATATATATACATATATATAGTAGTAATTATTTTATATGTTTCAAATTGTGTTCTAACAATATTATTAACATTAAAATGAATTTTAAAACGAAAATATCAAATTATTCAAATTCATTAGTTCATGTATTAAACTGAAAAATTTTAATAATTAATTAGTATATTGTTCAAACCAGAAAATTTTAGTAAATATAGTTAATAAACATATTAAATTGATGTACTAAAATAACAATAGAAATAGTCTCACTTAAATTAGAAAGATAACATTTGTATATATATACTTAGTTTTTGAGGGATTTAAACCAAAAACAACATTATAAAAAAACTAAACAATCAAGAAGACGTTGGTTTAGCGTTTCACTGGATGAGGAAAAAAAAATAAAATAAAGAAAAAGCCTTGCACTGTTGTCATGGCTGATTTGCATGTGAGAGAAAAGGAGAGAGAGCATTTGGGCCAGACAGAAAATACAAGTCCCCCGAGAGATGCGCGCTACAAAAGGAGAGATGGGACATTTATAGACGGACCCCACTTTTTGTCAGAACTCTATTCACATCATCATCAATTCATCATTTCATTTAATATTCAAAAACAGTCATTTTCAATAATACTCCATCTATTAAACATATGGGAATCCAATACATTTATCAGTGGGCCGGGTTACTTTTTTTTTTTTCTTACACACTATTCCAAGAAGTACCAGTGACTTCATGCTCTTGTTTTGGTTATATCTATATGTCACATATGGTATGTAAATAGGAGTTCAACAAACGATGGTCTCGGTTTTTTCTTGCAATGCATTTCCTCTTTTTACTTTTGTTTCTTCCTGCAACTACTCCAATATGATTTTCTGTTCCATTTCTTGCTTCATCTCAGCTGTTTACTATTTACTGCTCCAAAGTATCACCATGCTATAATTTTAAATATTGATTGTATTCTCATAATGTATATGTTACTAGTTTCAATTGGTCGCATAGAAAAGACAAATCATATAAACATTATTTCCTAATCAAAATCCAAAAATATGTGCCTTTGTAGTTAAAAAAAATATGACCTTCATTGTGACAAAAAATAACGTTTGAGTCCTAAGTCCTGACTTACATGACTTATACCATAGGCCGCCATACACCAGGTTTACCGAATAAGTTTTAATAATAATTGTTACGTAAAGTTATTAACTTTGTATATGGAGGTATGTTAGACAGACAAGTTCGAAGTTCAAACAAATATGTTAGAAGCATCACAATACGACTAAAAAATATGGAACCTAACGGAGACCAAACATGAATCTTTTTGAATAATGTAATAAATTGAAAGAAACAATATGAACTAGTGAAGGGTTTTTACCAGTAAAATGAAAGGAGATCATAGTTTAAATTGTAGAAAAAGATGGAGCAACTATTAACCGACATGAAGACAAAGGCATGATGCTCTTTGTCTTGTGATGCAATATAATGTGTTTTTAGAATCTCGTGGAAACATATCATTCACATATATTAGCTTCTTTTATTAGTCCATGATTTCGATCTATACAACTGCTAAGCATTCTATCTACTGATGGGATATAGAAGCTAACCCAACTTTATTAATATGCAATATGCTAGTCCACCTTCTTTTTGTATATTTTTCAAGCATACACAATAGAAGTAGATAACTTATCCGTTAGATATGATGCTTCAGTTTAGTGTTTATTTTTGATTAAATTAGATAACACACACACACACAAAATACTTTTAGAATCACAAATATAGGTTTATGTTCCAATTATCCTCCCAACTATTTCAAAAATACTATTAAAATTTTTTTTGTTCCAAAAATATCACAAATTAACCTAAATATCACAAATTAAAATTTAGTTTGAAGAGATTAGGGGTTAGTTTTGAAGATTTAGGGTTTGAATTTAAAGCCATTTTAAATTTTTAGTATTTTTAGAAAAGAAAGAAAGTATTTTATGATATTTTTGGAGTAATGTGGTATTTTATAAACCAAAACTTAAAAAATGTATATTTACGAATCTCTTAAAATTTTCTGGAGTATAACAATTTAAGATACTAAAACAGTAGAAGAACGTATGGTTATATTGATTTGAAAATGTAAAATAATGTACGGCCTCCTACCTCCATTTATGTAAATTGTCTTCTACAACTTTTTATACATGTTCAAAAAAATTACATTAAAAAGTTTCCTATGTCCTTACATAATAAAATTACTGTTAATATTGGTTATATTAAAATTAAATTTATAACTAATTAACAAAATTTGAATTGAAAATGATACTCAGTTTGAAACAAATTAAAATTGTAAAAAGACAACTTATATTTGAAATAGAGAAAGTATTAACTAGAGAAAGTATTAAAGTAGTAGGAGTAATTGATAATTTATAGAAAGCTGAAGCATCAAATATCTTTTGGCCGACAGATAAAGATAAGGACGTAAGCCTATTAGAGCCGAAGCATCCAACGGTCAAAATTAGTGTTGTGTTTAAGCATGATCTAAAGTGTATTTTATAGATAATTTAATGAAGATGGACTTACGCTTCAATATGCAGGAAAAATGAAACTGTGGATTAATTACTACTATAAATAGTAATCAAGACCAACGAGACAACAGAAGACATGAAAGTAAATTATAGAATTGGGTTAGATTTAAGGAGACGAAAAAGACGAAGAGGTCAATTATTAAGTGAAGAAGACAGAGATACTAACAAACTGAGATATGAAAGTTACGAGACGAAGGAAAAGAAAAGAGCTTTTGAGGCACTGCCTCCTCTTCTCAGACCTCTCATTCACTCCTACTTAGTCTAGTCCCAAGGACTGTCCTTTACTGTTCTTTTTTCTTTATCCTTGCATTTACTCTATCTAAAAAGTTGTTGCTTTTTTAGAAAAACTCTCAAAACACCTTTTTTTTTTTTTATGAAATACCATAAACTTCCATTAATTCCAAAGTATCACAAAAAATGTTTTTTTTTATTCTTAAAAGACCACCAATTAAAAATAGCTCAAAAACTTTAAGTTCTAACATTTTAAAATAAATTGTACATTCTAATTAGTGAATCCAAAACGAAAAATTTAAATTCTAAACCTTTAAAGTTCAACATTTATATTTATTTTATTTTTGAAAATTTTTTTCTAATGATATTTATAAACAATTAAATATATGTGGTAGTTTTAGAATATAAACTTATTTTTATTTATGGATTTTTTTCTGAAAACTATTACTACCATGAATATTCAAAGTTTGTATTTTTGTGAATGCGGATTATGCATACTAAGAAAGCAGTCATTTTTTAACTCTTAAATATAACCAAGTTTTTTTTTTTTTTTTTTGATTAAATGTTAAATTTATTAATCAAAAGGAGAAATGTTCATCTGTACAATAAGAAACCATAAAAGAATTGAAATTGTTCCAACGAGCTACTTTTGCAATGTTTTATCACTATGTGGTGTGCAATGTATTCTAAGGTGCCTCATTAAAACCTGAATCTAGAAAACCCTGTGGGATAAAACTAGATTCAGGAAAAAGAGTACAAACCTTAGAACACGAACCAATAGGATGAAAGAGTAGGTAGCTGATATCATAGGCATGATTGAGCTGGTAATCATCCATGTATAGATTGCCATCGTGTCGCAAGACCATAGAGAGGAGATTGGGGGCGGTATGTGAGGCCATTGAGACGGTCCTTTATAGACTATAGGATCTGTCGCTTGAGGTAGGGGTGCGGATGAGCTTGTGCTCCGTGGCGTCTCCCATTCCTTTCGCGCCAAATATGATAAATGGTGGTTTGGAAACACATCTTGAGGAGGATAGAGTCGATACGTGTGTGGCGGGTATGTCGGAGAGATGTGAGTGTTCTGTGCCAGTCCGGTGTGAGATGTTGCTGAAGAAGAGGCGAGACAATAGTGGACCAAAGCATGAAGGAGTACGGGCAAGCGAAGAACAAGTGATCTCGGGTCTCGTCTGGCTCACCACACAGGAGGCATGGCTGGATTGCTCCCCATCGTCGCAT
>OVBE01000655.1:30307-46435 GCA_900406425.1 Iberis pinnata | reverse complement strand
CCCACCAGCATCTGTATGGTTATTATCGTTTCCGCCTATCCTATCTACCAATACTCCGGAGAAATCGAGGGGAGAACACTATACTACGCCTGCGAAAGACCATCTAGACTCTACAATTTTGGCTAAATGGTAAAATTATCGGAACTTTTAAATACCCTCCTAATTATAGCATACCACGCAAACATATCACATTCAAACATATTACATTGCACGACCTGGCCAGTCGTACAATACATCGTACACCCCCAGCGGGTATCAGCCTGAGTAACCCTCAGCATGTTATAAGCGCTAAAGCCAAGCCAAGTCCCGCATTAACACGACAAAACATATATCAAACGCTGTCAAACAGTCAGAACACTCTTGTACCTTTTAAAACATTCGACCCTTCGAATTGAATAGGCTGCTTCAGCCAAATCGCCATTAATGGCAAAACGTATAAAAAATTTCGCTGCCAAACACATGTGGCATAATCCTAATACGCATCATTACGATTAAAAATTCGTTGGTAAAACCTATCCCAAAACGGACACTCATAAGCAGCAAACAAAACTATAAACCGAAAATCCAACTTAAATTCAAAAGCAATTTTTTAAGTTTTGGGTTTAATCCCCCCCCCCCCCCCCNTAAAAGGGGTTGTTTCTAAAAGGTCCTAAGTGAAATGAACATAAAAAGCATACAACAGAAAGAAGCATATAAAACTTGAAAGTAAAAACATAGTAAATGCAAAGAGAGTGAAAGGTGCAAGAAATATAAAGCAGTTCCTGGGGACATAGGGTAATTGACTAAGGATTTATCTTGGGTACCCAAGCACCTAACATACCTCATACAATGAGCTAACCCCTAGACAATAGCTACATATACAATCAATTTCAATTCCTTGGCAACCAATCTCAAGCAAAGTAATCACAGCCTCAACTGCCATCATAGACGGTGACTACCTAGCATGCATTAACAACTACTACTCTAGTCAATAAGCTTCCCAACATCTAATGCCTTAGAAGAGGAAGACGAATATCTAAAGTCACCTAGGTCCGGACACCTTCAATTGACTCACCTTCCGGTGTTGAAGGGAATAATGGCGGGTCTTCGAAATCCTTCCGTGTAGAAGTACAATCAGCATTAGGAACAAGTGAAACAGAAGGGATCTAAGATCAAACAGCTTAGGCACCAGAAGCGTCCTCACTGAGGTAAGAGACGAGCGAGAGGAAGAGAAGGCCATTATTTGAGGGGGCGCAGACGCCCTAGACTGCACACCAGAAGAAACAGGAGTCCCAGTACTTGCACTGGCCGTAGGATGCGAGGAAGAACCTCTACTCCCAGATAAAAGTGCCAACTGTCTTGACATCACCGAGAAACTGGGGAGGAAGAGAAATACGGGAAAGAAAAGTCAGAAAAGAGATGAGAATCTAGGGAAATCACGGAGCAAATCGAGGAAGAAGAAAGCAAATCAAAAGAAAGATGGAAAAACCCTAACAAAATTAAAGAGAAATAGTTAAGTGACAATACCTTAAGATGCAAAGAGAGATTGAAGAGATGGGCGGTTGAAGCGTAGTGGGAGACGGTTCGCAATACTTGAGGAGAGAGAGAGAGAGAGGAGTGGAAGTAACTGCCTAGGGATGTGTGCAAACCACCTTTTTGTAGGCGTAATGATGATGCTTTTGAATTTTAAAGAAACCGAGATGCATTGCATGAAGGGATGAGAATCATCGAGAGCGTTGAGATTTCCTCAAATCAAATCACAACAAATTGGCCCATCTAGCCCGATATTCATGGAAGGAAAACAAAATAATCTAGCCCAACCCGGAAGTGTCAAATCAACCTTGAAGAAAAATGGAAGTTAAACAACAGTTAAAAAAATGTAATTAGAAAAATGTAATAATCATCTGACAATATATGAATGGGTACGAAGCAAATTTCCACCAACTTTCGAAGGTCACCCAACTCGCTAAGCTCGTAGGGAGAACTGGGGGCTAATCTGTTGGTGTCAAAACCCCCTCAGCAGGTACCACTTCCTAGATAACGGCTCAGCATATATCAAGATGTATAAAGATTCACTCAGTAGGTCCCTACTAAGGCGAAAAAAGTGAACGATCAGCTACTTATGTCGTAGACGATCTGAGCAGGAGGTGGCTACGAGTTGAGCAGAATGCGACTACAAGCTGAATGAAAGAGGACTAAGTCCAAGTAGTTCCGAGATAGGGGGGAAACATTAAGATTGAGATCCCAACGACCCTAGAAGATCAGAACAACCTGAATTAAGCGCAAGGGGATAAAAGGCGAGAAGAGAGAGAAGTGAAGAATTAGATTCTATTAGGCTTTTTAGAACAAGAACAAATAGATCTATCTTTTGTGTAAACATATTCATAAAAATCAATAAACAATCATATTATTCTTCTTTATGTTCATTTCGACCTGAGTTTGCGTTGTGGTTTCCTTCTAATTTTAACAAGAACGACGAATTCCTCATGAAGATAATCGACTAGAAATTCATTGTGCGTTTTAGCATCCACATATACTCAGTTCGAAGTGGATACCTATTGCTAATTGATGTTTCGTCTAAACCTAGCAATCAACATTTTGTGAATCAACCCTGCATTAATGAACTTCAGAAAGAAGTATAGAATACCATAACCTTGCCCAAAATTTAGACTTTCATATGGAAAGTACTTGATGGGGCGATTGCAGTGGCAAAGAGGCTACAATCTAGAAATATTCCTATTAGCCTGCTTTTTTCATTATGTAATGACGATGTGGAAACTCTTAATCATTCTATTTTTGAATGAATTAGAGAAAATATGGTATGGTAGCTGGTAGAAATAGCAGGATCATACTCGTATATTTTTTCACATTTGATCTATATCAACATCAACTATCTCTTACGTCTTTCCAAGGATCCCAGGGTTATAGACTTCAAGACCTTTCCCTAGCATGATCATTTTCTTAATATGGAAGGTTTGAATAGATTTCTTTTTTAACGGTACTTCTTTTAATATTGAATAGGTCCTTGTTAAAGTAAGATCAGCAAAGAGTTCGAGTGTACCACATAACAATGGTGATGATCATGTATATTTTCCCCGAAGATTACATTGGTCTCCTCCACCAACAGGAACTCTTATGTGTAACATAGCTTCAGCTAGGCAACGAAATCTTTGTTTTATGGGAGTGTCAGGGATCCTGCGTAACGAGATGGGAGAGGTTCGGTTCCATGGCCGCAATGCACCAGATTATGATTCATCGATGTTTCAGTAAGCTCTGGCGAGTATATCTTGGGCTTTAGATTGTGTGCAAGTCATTCGATCACAAAGAATTATTTTCGTTGTGGATGTTAAGAACGTAGCTGAGGAAATAAACTGTCCAAGTGACTAGCCAAGGTTTGAGTATGCGATGGAAAAGGTTATTCAAACTTTCACATGCTTCACATACACTAGCTACATTAACAAATCTCCTCAAGCAAATAAATGCTCTTAAAAGATAGTTTCAAGTATAGTGAAGGATCTTTGGATCCAGTCCTACATCGCAAGGTATGCTCCAACATGGTTAGAGTAGTATGATCTAAATCCTTTCTCTCCCTTGCTCTTTAGTTCTTTGTATAACTGACAAGTTATTTCAGTATGATCCGGATCCTTTCTCTCTCTTCCTTCAGATAAAAAACGGTACAGGAAAAGGATTTAACAGCTGACCTCGAAATCCGTTTCCCCATCCCATAAAACCATCTGCTAAAAAGAAGAAAAAGTAAAAAGAGCAGTAAGAAAATAAAGAAAAGAGAATTGAGAAAGGGAAAAAAATGATCAGTACCATAAGTCGATTGATGCTCTGTTTGGTGTGGATGCTTTGATAGAAAAAGTGCTTAAGCGCATTGATCGATACCCCATAGGTGAGGATGCATTTATCTGTACTAAACTGAACTTGATGAGCTGGTTGAGATGACTTAATGGTTTAAATTCTTTGGGATTTAGAGTGGGAAGCATGCTATTGATTTTTTAAGAATGGTGTCTTTTGAGTTTTGATATCTAAGCTTAAGGTTTATGAGATTTTTCGAGTTTCTGTGTTGTCCCTTTCAAACCTGTTCATCAGATTTGGTTATGCTTTACTTGAGGACTAGAAAATATCTAAGTCTGGGGGAGTTGATATTACTCTGTTTTAAAGCATTTTAGTAGACATTTAGGTCTGGTATTATACATTATCCGAGCCTTTTCCTTTCATATTTGGCATATTTTCAGGTTTACGGGTGTTCGAGTTGATATGGATTTAAAGTGGTGATTTTTCTGCATACTTGGATGGAAATTTGCTAAGTAAATAATGAAGAGATCAATCTGGTTTCAGATTGATCAACTTGGAAAAATGAAACCTCAGACAAGACAGATCGATCGGTCCACCCCAAGATCGATCGATCCATTTATCCTAAATATGAAGAAAAAAACATAAGATATAGACCGATCGGTCCATCCCAAGATCAATCGGTCCATCCCAAGATCGATCAGTCCACACAGACCTGGAGGAGCTAGACCGATCTGTCTAGCCCTGGACCGATCAGTCCATCACATATGCGAGAAATTTTGAAGATTTCCATATTTTTCAAGAAGATTCCTCAAGCTTATCCTATTTTGGTTATTTTACATTTTTCACTGTAAGAGCCTTATGGCTTAGCTTGGTTTTCTTTACGCTTTTACAACTTTAGAGTTTTTACAGAGAGACGAATCCGAACCTTTTATTTGGAGAAGATTTCTAAACTCTGTCTTGGTCAATAATATCTAGTTTTATCTATTGCAATCATGTGTTCTTCGTTAATATTGAATTGTGTATTCTTTGCAATGTCTGAGCAGTTCACCTGTTAGGTTTTAACATTTCCCAGGGAAATCAGGTTTGAATGTTAGGGTTTAACAAAAATGATTGAAATTGTTAGGTTCTTAGCCTAGACTTGTTATTAATGCATGAATTAGAGTAGCTAACTAGTTCATTGATATTAGATTTATAAACGCAAAGAGATTTGGTTTAAAAGTCTGATATAGTCTAGATGAATAAGTGTTTTTTGCGAGAGTATTGTCTAGAATGCTTATGAACAATTGAATTTGAACATTAATGCATGGTCGAATTAGTTAGACACGACGAGAGTTTGTTTCCGATAATTCGAACATAAGACTTAATACTCTGAGATGAGATTATTCTATTTATGTCTTTCATGTTGAGAACTATTTTCAAAAAATATCTTGCATGTTAACCTTGGCTTTTAAACTGAATACCTATGGAATTCCCTAATGCCTTGCGTTTTTAGTTTATTTTTTACAACTTCGTTATTTTAATTATTGCTTTAATTTAGTCACAACCATCTTATTATTCTGTCTTAGATTGATTTGAAATTGAACTGAAAGTGGTGTGGGGTCTATGTGGATTCGACCATTTACTATGCTATAGTGATATGTTTTTTGAATTATAGTTTTATGATTAAATTCTATGTCTATCATAATTTTGGTGCTATTGTCGGGGACCATTACAATGCCTTTTAAGTTTTATTTAGGCTTTAGTCTAAGATTTATATTTTAGAGTACTCATCTCTTTCTTTCTTCTTGATTTTATTCTTATTGGTGCATGACTAGAAGATCCAAAAAATCGGCTAAATTGATTAACCTTAGTAACGTGGAACTCGCAAAGTTAGAACACTCAAACCGGAAAGCTAAGAAGAATTCAAAGGCTGATAACGTTGATATGAACAATCCGGTCGATCCTAATGGTCCAAATGACCTACCCTGGAATAAATCGATCGATACTCAATCCAGGAGGAGGAGGAGCTAATGGTAATCAAGTGTCCCAAGGACAACCAGGAGCTAATGGAAATCAAATTCCGCCAATAAATCAAGGAGCTGAGAATATCGATGTAAGAAACTTCATCTTGTTGGGCGATATAAATAGATTTTCCAATAAGCCTCCACCTCATAATTACCCTATGGTTGGTGATTTTAACAACCCTGATGTTGGGGAAAAAAAACGTTCATGAAGAATTCGATGTCTAAAAGACGTCACGGAAATATTAATCATACGTCAAACATCAAACCGCAGTATTCGAATCATTATGATCAAAGTAACAAGCCGCGATACTTCCAAAAGACCATAAATAATATGTTTTTGAAGAATCAGACAACAATCATAGAATCGCTAAGCGGTCGTCTCTGCACTCTTTTGTCCTTAGTCGAGAAGGTTTTTTCTCACTGGGTTTTTCTACCTCTAAGGTTTTAACAAGGCAAGATGGTCCGTGTTGGGATCAAAAACGGTTACGAAAAACTAACACCTTAACTAATCACTGAGACTCCAGTCAACAGAATATGACTTGGTCAAAATCACCAAACCTCCAAAAGTACGTCTCGGGGAATACGTGCAACAGTCATCGAACAATTAAGCAACCACTTTTGTACTCTTTTGTCCTTAGTCGGGAAGGTTTTGTCCCACCGGATTTTCCTATCACTAAGGTTTTAACGAGGCAAGATGGTTCCGTTACGACCGATATTTGCAGAAAACTAAAAATCGTGATAGATTCGGAACAACGACGAGTAAATCAGGGTTTTCAGATAAACACCTTGGGCTCCGAACATCGCTTATACACAAAAACACGAGCAGGAAACACACAATCAACTCACCAGTTGGGAAGTTGAATCCTACAAAGTCAGCTCACCAGCGAGCTAAACGATGCACATTCAGATCACCAGCGAGCTAGATGTCTCAGATCAATCTCTCCAGCGAGATGGATGTATCACGTTTAGCTCACCGGTGAACTGAATCTTACAAATTTAGCTCGCCAACTGGCAAGCTGATTCGCACAAATTCAGCTCGCTAGTGGCGAGTTGATTTCTTCTCAAGCCTCGCGTCTCTTGTTTCATATTATTCGAGGTTCCGTTGGAGTTCTGCGACTAAAATCTATAAAACTCGTATACGTCACGAAGTAGTCGTATAATGGTTCCTGTTATTCGATGCATCGAGAATATCGTAGTTATACAATTATTTCCTTCAACTTGCGGAAGAATCGTGAAATCTTCTCCTATGGAATTAATCGTATGAAACATCAATAATCTGCCGAAACGTCAAAGGCTATCTTAGCTACATGATTAAAATCATCCTTCCTCAGAACGGTCGTAAGGATGCAATCGTATTTATCGATCATGTAAAGCGAGAATGATTAGACTTAAACATCGATGTTATCTTATTCGCATGATCGGTATAATCTCTCCACAAAGTCTCGATCGTGTCATCATACTGAACCGCGATTCCTTGACGAGAATCGTGAAAACTGGCTAAACCGTAAAATGGTCTGAAGAGGCCTAAGACGCAGAAAAGGCCCACTTGCGATTCTAAATTAGAATTAAGCCCAAGCACGATGGCGGTCGTAGCTTGTCCTTCAAGCCGTAATGAAAAGGAATAAATCTAGTGAAAAGGAAGGTTTTCGCAGAAGAATAAAACAGAAAAGGAAGGTTTCAGCGGAAGAAAGGATGACGGAAAAGGAAGACAAACCAAAGTTTATATAAGAGAGATGAGGAGGAAGAGCATGGACACGTTCAACTTTCCGCACCAAAACACTTAGGGTTTTTAGGCTTTTATTCTGTTTTTAGAGAGCTGCGACTCAATTAGGCTCTACACGGTTCAGCTTTTAGTTCTTGGATCTTTTCTGACTGTTTTTGCGGTTGGAATTGATGCCCGATTGTAAAACGTTTACAAGAATCAGAATAATAATCCTCTTTTACCCATTTTGTATTCTTTAATTTTCACACTTTTATTGTCTTTCTCGTATTCTGATCTTGTTCGTGTTTGGCTCACAGGTATCCAGGATCTCTGGAAAGTTAGAGTTCACTCTGATATTCGGTACCTAACAGAAATCGACAGTGCGAATCTCGGTTCCCACAGTTTGGCGTTAGAAGGAGGGGGCAAGAGATTTATTTCACGTCAAACCTCAAGTTTAGACATGTCTACCAAATATCAGAATAACCACTGTTCCTGGCTCCCAAAAAGAAGTCAGAAGAACAGGACAAACTGACTAGCTCTCTTGTGAAACAACTGGAAACTTTAACCGTAAGAACCAGAGCTATACTTCCGCGCGGAGAAAATTTGATTTCACAACCCCGCATGACGGGACGCAAGACACGCAGATGGAGCCGCCAAAACAAAATCTCGACAAGACAACTCCTGATACTACATTCAAAACCGACAATTAACATCCACCTCTCGGTGAGGAAATAGAGGATATCGAAGCCGAATGATTCAGTCTGAAGCTCAGCGAATCGTCCGAAGAATTAGAAGAAGAAGCGGATATACACCATAGGCGGGATAGAGATTGTTCGACTCGACAAAATCCCGATTTGATAAACCCATGACCGAGGAAAAGGAAAATGTCTTCTGGGTTGAGCAAGAGAAACAAGCCGAGGAAACGCCGACAGGCTCATAAGTCAATTGAAAATTATTCTGATGCAATTCGTGATCTCCGCGAATCCCTCGCCAAAACCATGGACGAGATGCAAGCGGTAAAATCGCAGATCAGCCATGCTACTAGCACAACCTCATAAATCGATCGACACCTCGAAGAGGCACATAGAACTCCATTCACGGCTCGCATAACTAACGCTTGGATTTCCGATCATGGAAAGATCAAAAACCTAATCTATGATGGCACCATCGATCCGAAAGCACACTTGCAAACCTTCCAGATTGCAATGGCAAGTTCAAAACTAAGGGAAAGAGAAAAAGACGCACGTTGCTGCCTTCTTTTCTTCGAACATCTCCATGGGACAGCCCTCGAATGGTTCTCTCGATAAAAGAAAAAATCTATCATGAGTTTCCAGCAGCTTTCCACGGAATTCCTCAAACAATACTCCATGTTCATGGATAGGGAAAATTCCGACGTCGATCTCAGGATCCTCGCTCATAGAGAAGATGAGTTTCTCCGAGACTTCATGAAACAATTCAAGAACGTAATGTCAAGAGTCGGCGGCATCAGCAATAAAGTGGTCGTAGATGTCCTCCACAAAAATCTCGGTACAAATCTAAGTTCAAAATGTGGTTAGCCCTTGAGAAACCACGTATGATTCAGGACGCGCTACACAAAGTCACATATTTTATTAACATCGAATAAGAGATGAAAGTTATGTCGCAAAAGCATAAGCCGGCAGATCATCTCCCAAAGACACTTCCTCAGATCCTAAATAAAAAAAGAAGAACTCTCGCAATGCCAAATACATCTATCACGAGGGAGAAAACCTCCAGGGAGCGCATAACTATGCGATCATTCTGTCGTCCAAAGAAGGAAAGACATCGGGTAATACCTGGACCCAAAACACCTCTTACGTCAAAAATTTGTTCTGAGTTCCACCAGTCCAAAGGTCATTTCATGGCGAACGTCAAAGTCCTCAGAGAAATTTTGACGGCAAAATTACTCGCAAGACAGATATCAGAAATTTCCAACGTAAACGATCTCATCAAAGATTCAAACCGGTCGCCTAGGCCAAAACAGGAACTACCGGGAAACAATACACCCTAGGGTCCTAGAACAGAAGGAAAGCGCGGAAGACTACCCAAGGATAAAACCGGTGATGCAAACCGTCGCCGAGTAAACATGATAATCGGAGGTTCGCAATACTGCCAGGATAACATCTCCGCAATCAAGGCTTATCATCAAAAGGCCGAAATGAACGCTAACTGGCCTAATCATCTTCTCTTTACGTCCTCTAACTCACCGAAAAACTTGATCACCTTCGAGGAAAGAAAAACTGTTGGAATCGAGACCCCTCACAACGATCCTCTTGTAATAGATCTTGTCATAAGAGATCTCGTAGTTGCACAAATCCCTGTAAAAACGTGATAGCATTTCAGAAAAACACGAACCGGATTCATCAACTCCAGAAACGGCTCGACCTAAGGAAGGCAACCAAGCCTTTGAACTTAACATCTCATACCAAACAGGTCCAACAATGCTCGAAGAAGTCGTCGACCCAACTGTAGCCACCAAAGCTAAAAAAGACAATACATCAACGCCAAACGAGTAATCTAACACAGGGCAACCAACTGCACTACGAGACGGGTTGATCCCCGAAAAAGGGTTCATAGTCAACTCTTCGTAAGAAAAGTGCAGGTGTCCCCCTCTCTAAAAAAAAGGGGAGTGGGTACATGTATGTATACTCGTATACTCTCACATTTGAATATATCTGCAGTCTTGAACTTGATATTTTTCAAACATTTTGGCAATAAGAAAAACGCTTTTCTACTTACGGTTTGTCAAAAGCACATTCAAAATTTTGCGGCTAAATATAGCAATCCACGATTCGCTTAAAAATGCCCAAGTAAATACCTAGACGATATTTTACTAAATATTAGTCATAAAATTAAAGTCGATGACATTTTGGAAAAAAAAATTTCGTAAAATTAAGCTCGACAATATTTTTCAGAAAAACTTTTGTAAAATTAAGCTTGATAATATTTCACAATTTGGCAACACTTATAAAACGACTATCTCAAATAAAACACAAATCAAACATTTCAACATCTAAACAGAAACAAAAATTTTGGTCGCGAACATCCGTAAACAAACTAAAACGTTTTTCCACCGAAAGGTTAAAACAAAACCCTTACAGCACCGCTAAAGCATTTTCAAACCCGCAAAAATTTCGAGCAAGAAATGCAGCACGTCAAAAGAAAAGTCAATCTTCACCATAGCGAGACGTAGCAGATGTTTGAATAACCATTTTTTGAAAAATACCTTCCTCAATGAAAAATCCATGTTGGAAGACCAAACAGTGATACGCACTAACATCTTCTCAAACACACATCCTTTGCGAAAACTCAATACGGTAGCATCTACCATCGTGTTTGTTGCTGATCACAAAATCTTCCGAACTCGCACGAACGCAGTCTACACAGGCTTCAAAACCAAAACGAGCAAACACTCGCTCCCATATTAAACCCGTCGAATGGCCCCCGACAGACAAACTAGTCATCCAACCTTTCGTAAGATTGGTTCTCACACACCCGACACAAGGGTAAACAACGCTATAAAAACCAAAATTTTGGTCAACACTTCTGAACGGTCTTCGGAGAGATGCTCAATTCCAAATCAATACGGATCTATCATAGATTCAAACGTCGTAATGGAATCATGTTGAAATCATAACCATGATACGTAAGCCGGAATAGTCACCGCACCCCTTAAAACCGAGAGTAAACGTAGGTCTTGCCCTAAACCTAGCACACCGATCTCTAATATCTCTAGAGATAGTATCAAAAACTGATACGGGATCCCTAAACTTGTCTTGTCGCTCACACACGCAAATCCACATATCTCGGAAATTTGATTTTCCGAAAAACTCGCACCTGAAACAGATAAGCTAAACTTAGCGAGAAATCAGAGAATAAAAGACGAACTAACTACTCGTAATTTTGTCTCGATAACTAAACAATACATTCATATAATCCATTTTACAAAATATGCAAAGCAATTGGGATTTAGAGCACCTACGGCCAATCCAGACAAACTAAAATCAGCCACACTCGGCCAAAATCATAACCTAAACAGGGCACATACTCCCTTCACATATAAACTTGTGCCTTACTCAAGTCATACTCGAAGAATCTAAAATAAGTCTGCCACGTCTTCATCACCGCAAGTATTAGTCCTGACTTCCTCCGACAGAGGAAATGAGAATCGGAGCCCAATGCTCCATGTCTTCAGACCTTTTCACACAGTCCGAAATCTTGTCCATCTTGGTGTTTAGTGAATGGTCGGGATGTTCAGTATGCCACAAGGTATGCACAGAACCGCAATAGTCACGATACTTCTCGAAGGACCAGTACACTTGCTTTAACTGATCTTTTGGCCTAATCTAGTCATCCTCGACGAACTCTGGTCACCCACAACAAAGTCTGGTTGCCCACGATGAAGTCTGGTCGCCCGTGCTAAAGTCTGGTGTGCCACCATGAAGTCTGGTCGCCCACGACAAAATCTTGTCACACAAAATGAAGTCTAGTTCCCCATGACAAAGTTTAGTCGCCCGCGTTAAAGCTTAAAATTTTAAGACATCGATTCCGCCTTACTTACTTAACTAACACCTCGCAAGAACAGTTTAACGATTCTTACGAGTTGGGGGGCTAACTGTTGGGGTCAAAAATGATCACGAAGAAATCGATGTCTAAAAACCATCACGGAAATGTTAAGCCGCGATACTTCCAAAAAACCATAAAGAATATGTTTCAGAAGAATCAGACAATATCATAGAATTTCTCAGCGGTCATCTCTGCACTCTTTTGTCCTTAGTCGAGAAGGTTTTTTCCCACCGGGTTTTCCTATCACTTTGGTTTTAACGGGAAAGATGGTTCGGTTATCACTGATGTTCGCGAGAAACTAAAAAACTGCAACAAAATCGGAACGACGACGAGTAAATCATGGTTTATAGATAAACGCCTTGGGCTCTAAACATCGCTTATACACAAAAACACGAGCACGAAACACACGATAAACTCGCCAGTTGGGGAGTTAAATCCTACAAATTCAGCTCGCCAGTGAGCTAAACAACGCACATTCAGCTCGCCAGCAAGCTGGATGTCTCAAATCCAGCACAACAGCGAGCTGGATATCTCAAATCCAGCTCGCCAGCGAGCTGGATGTCTCACATACAGCTCGCCGACGAGCTGGATGTCTCACATTCAGCTCGCCGACGAGCTGGATGTCTCACATTCAGCTCGCCAACTGGCAAGCTGATTCGCGCAAATTCAGCTTGCTGGTAGCAAGTTTATTTTGTCTCAAGCCTCACGTCTCTCATTTTATATTATTCCGATGTTCCATTAGAGTTTTGCGACTGAAATCTGTAAAACTTGTATACGTCACGAAGTAGTCATATAATGGTTCCGGTTATCCTAGGCACTGAGAACATTGTAGTTATACGATTATTTTTTGCAACTTGTGGAAGAATCGTGAAATATTCTCGCATTAAATTAATCTTATGAAAAATCAATAATCTGCCGAAATGTCAAAGGGTATCTTAGCTATACGATTAAAATCATCCTTCCTCGGAACGGTCGTAAGGATGCAATCGTATTTATCGATTGTGTAAAGCAAGAAAAATTAGATTTAAATGTCGATGTTATCTCATTTGCATGATCGTTATAATCTCTCTGCAAATTCTCGATTGGGTCATCATATTAAACTGCGATTCCCCGTTGAGAATCATGAAACCCGCCTAAACTGTAAAATGGTCTGACAAGGCCTAAAGCATGGAAAATGCCCACTTGTGATTCTAACTTAGAATCAAGCCCAAGACGATGGTGGTCGTAGCTTGTCCTGCAAGCCGTGAAGAAAAGAAAGAAATTAAGAGAAAACGAAGGTTTCCGCAAAAAAATAAAATAGAAAAAGAAGGTTTCCGCGGAAGAATGGAAGACGGAAAAGGAAGACAAACCGACCTTGGAGTCTATACAAGAGAGATGAGGAGGAGGAGGAGCATGGACACATTCAAATTTGCACACCAAAACACTTAGGGTTTTTAGGCTTTTATTCTGTTTTTAGAGAGTTGCGACTCAATTAGGCTGTTCACAGTTCTGCTGTTAGTTCTAGGATATTTTCTGATTGTTCTTACGGTTGGAATCGCTGCCTAATTGTAAAACGTTTACAAGAATCAGAATAAGAATCCTCTTTTCCGCATTTCGTATTCTTTAATTTTTGCACTTTTATTGTTTTTCTCGTATTCAGATCATGTTTATGTTTGGCTCACAGAAATCCGGGATCTCTGGTAAGTTAGAGTTCATTCTGATTTTCGTAACTAACGGAAATCGATAGTGCGAATCTTTGTTCCCACACTTGACGCATTATTTGCTAATACGGATTCTATACAATCCCGACAAACTCAACGTCAGGAGTACCAATTCTCCATTCAGCTCGTTCTGATAATTCGCCACAACTAGTTTCATGGTTTACCAACTGATCATCCCATGGATTACATTGATAATTTTGAGGATATTTGCACCACTACCCAGCTTAATGGAGTATCAAGGGATTTCATGCACTGCAAATTGTTTTGTCACTCTCTAGCTGAGAGAGCACTTATCTGGTTGAAATCCTTGCCTGCTGGTTATTTTAAGTTGGGATGAATGGAAAGCCAAGTTTCTTACTCACTTTTTCAGCAATACCAAGACCAAAACGTTGCGAAATAAGATTTTTGGATTTCAGCAAGGTCCTGTAGAACCATTTTGTGCAGCCTGGAAAAAATTCAAGGAACATCTTCATGACTGTCCACATCATGGTTTCACATATGTAAGTCTCCTCAACACTTTTTACAGAGGAATCGATAAAAAAAATAGCAGTTTTCCTTAGATACAACAAGTGGTGGTGATATCATGACTAAAGTTGTCCCAAATGCCTCTCAGTTGATAGAGAACCTAGTGATAGGCTCATGATTTTAATTCCTAAAACTACACTGCAGAGAAAAGATCTTATAATATAGTAAATGGTCGAATTCCTCACATACCAGATTGTGCGGCTCTTAGTTAAACGTTCGATTCTAGCTAATACAACTATAAGAAGGGTGTTCGATTTTTGAGCGATTGTAGTTTAAAAGACTGTAAATAAAAAATGTTGTAAGCAATTAAATAAAACGCTAGGCAATAGGGAATTTCATAGGTATTCAGGTTTGAAGCTCAGGTTAACATGCAAGATTTTATAATGAAAATATTTCTCAACTCAAAAGACAATAATAGACTAATCTTCTCCCAAAGTCTTAGATATCTATGTTTGAATTACTAAAGAAAAACTCCCACCGTATTTAGATAATTCAATCATGCATTAATTACAGATTCGATATGTTCATAAGCATCGAAGACAATACTCCCACAAGAAGAGACACATATTCATCTAGACCAGGTCAGGTCTCTAAACCAAATCCCTTTGTATTTTTTAAACAATATCATGAACTAGGTGATCAGGCTAATTCAAGCATTGATAACAAATCTCGACTAAGAATCTAACAATTTAATCCATTATGTCAAACCCTAACTATCAAGCATGGTTACCATGGGAAACCCCTAAAACCTAACAAGGTGACTAGTCAGACAAAGCTAAGCAATCAACAATCATCATTGACAAAAGCAATTTCAAAAACCAAATTAATAAAATAGAAAATAGTTTAGAAATTTTCTCCAAATACAGGGTTGGGATCTCTGCTCTCTAAGAAAGCTCTGAATTCTGAAAGTTGTGATTAATTCATAATGAAAAATAAAACCAACCAAAAGGCTTTTATAGTCTAAAATAAAATAAGAAAAACCAAATCTAATAAGAAAAATATTGATAGGTCTTGAGGAAAATTGCGTCTTTTTGTTATTTCCAAGCTAGTTCAAGCAAGGGGATCGATCTATCCAGGTAGGGATCGATCGATCCATCGTTCTGTTTTCTCCGAGATCGATCGATCCAAGATGAGATCGATTGATCTGTTTTTATGTAAGTCTCCAGGAGCTTTGGATCAATCGATCGATCTCTTCACATGTGCTTCTACGGTTGATCATTCTTCGGTTTTGATTGATCCGACCATCTTTGTTTGTTCATTTGCACTCCCAAATACCTAAAATCCTGAAAAACACCAAAAAGACGAGGAAAACACTTGAATGATGCCAAATATAAAGTATAAATACCCAATATAATGCATCAAAACTGAGTGATATCAACTCCCCCAGACTTAAATCTTTGCGTGTCCTCAAGTGAAGCAAGACCAAATCAGAGAAGAGGTTTGAAAACCGCATAGGAACTCTCAGAATCTCAGCAACCTTAAGTTCAGAAATAAAAAATAAAAGACATTAATCCTAAACAACCTTTGCAAAATAAATTATTCACCACCACATAATCTAACCAACATACTTCGTACTCTAAATCCCAATCAATCAAACTATCAAATCATATCAACTAGCTCTCTAAATTCAGTTAAATACAAATAAGTGCGTTCTTGCTTATAGGGTATTGATCAATCTCGCTTAAGTACCTTTTCTATCTAAGTGCCCATACCAAACTGAACATCAATCGACTTTTGGTCCTGACCCTTTTTCCCCCTTTCTCACTTCTTTTTTTTTTCTTTCTGCTTTTTTTTCTTCGCATTTATGCACTTTTTTGTTCCTTTTTAGCAGACT
>OVBE01000655.1:0-30260 GCA_900406425.1 Iberis pinnata | reverse complement strand
TACCTAGCTTTTCAAAGTATATCCAACACCATAAGCAAGAGAATTTAAGATCAATTTTAGTCATATTCTATTAGATCTAGCATCAATTCATCAACAATACAAAAGAATAGAACTTTCAAAAGCATATCAATCAGTCAATGGGGTTCTGAACCTAAACGCATTTGTTAATCTAAGTCAGTAATCAAATAGAAAGCAATTCTAGACTCACACTAGGATAATGATCATCACATATTCTTGTCATTGTTCCTTCAACTCGGCTAGAATCGAGTAACTTAGGATGAAAATTTTGAAAAATTTCATCAAAATGACGAAACATACAAAAAGACACAAAACATCGTTAGTAGATATAAACCCTCTCCCAGACTTACTTCACACCGTCCTAGTGTGAAAATAAATCCATGAGAAGGAATAAGACCTTACTAATAGATAAATGACAAAAAAACCATGAGTTAAAAGATTTTTAGGAACATTACCTGCGAACGAAATCGATCGATCCACGTTTAGATTGATCGATCGCAACTTACTGGTCATTTGAGAAACTTCGGATCGATCGATCCACGTATAGATCGATCGATCTGTACCTCCGATATAAACTCCTTTCTTTCTTAAGTCATCAAAAAGATGAGTTATCTCACTCCACCATGTTGTTGTCTTCGTTTTCCTTTCCTGCAAAAAGAACAAACACTAAAGAGAAGTGTTAATATTCTTCTGTAACAAGAATCATTTGTAAAAGAAACCATCAAGATCACAATGTGTAAGCAACACTAATTAACAATTAGCAAGAATCATATGTGAAAGAAATTATCCAAAGCAGTTCTAAATAATCAACCTAGTAGCTCATCATCAAGTTTGCAAGTAAAAAGCAATGATCAAACAATACTAATTCACATTAGCAAGAATCAAGAAATACTCAATTAGAGAAACCAACTGATTAGAAATCTAAAATCAATTCAAGTCAAGACATATAAAAAAAGTGGTTAATGGTGAGTAATGATCTTAGCAATACTAACTAACATTAGCAAGGATCAAAAGAGAAACCATCTAGATAACCAACAATTCAAAGAGAAGACAAGGAATCAAAGATAGATAAGAGATAACTCAGATTAACTTGAAGGTTCCTTCACCAATAATATCCTAAATCACAGAAAACTCAAAACTAAACATCAATAAGTTAGTAACCTAAAACTATTGACTCAAAAATAAAAAAATTAAATAAACTAAAACACAAGTATTGGGTTGCCTCCCACTCAGCGCTTGATTAACGTTAATATCTTAACGAACTTACCTCTTAAGCTGGAGCTAGATCATCACCAATAGATTATCTACGATAACCACCATCATCTGAAATCTGTAACTTCAGAGCCTTACTCATCATATCCTTCGCAAAATCGGTTCATTTATCCTTAAATTCTGAGGAAAAGAAGGTTTTAACCTTTGAGAAAGGTTTTTGAAGTACTTTTAAGTCCACTATACTCAATTCCATCTCCAACTAATTCTTGAGGAATCAAAGTCAACTAAGGATACTTGTTGATATTCTTTAAGTCCACTTTACCCTTGCTTTTGACCTTTCGTGTTGCACTCTTTGTTGAGATTCGAGCTTCTTTATGCAAGACTTCAGGAGCAGCCACTTTGGTAATGGATTCGACTTGAGATTTTTGTGCTACCTTTTCTTCCTTCATCATAATGATCTTAGAAGCACTGTTGTGGGGTACTATTGGATAATAGTATCTCTTCTTGATTTTTGTGAGATAAATGTGCTCCTTAAGCATATCCGTCAAAGCCCCTACGGATACTAGAAAAGGCCTTCCTAGAACCATTGTTCCATCTGAACTACCATTTGTATCTAAGACATGAAAATCGAGAGGAACAACACAATCTGCAACTCGTACCATCAAGCTAGAGAAAAATCCATTCGAAGATATAACAAAGATGTTAGCAAGTGTAAAAGCTATCTCTAATGGTTTAATACCTTTTAGTCCCAACTTCCTAGAAACAATTGTAGACATGACATTCACGTTATCCCATGTATCATAAAGAGAATACATGAAAAGGACTCCCTTGATCTTAAGGCAACTAAGAATTCTCAAAGATCTTGTAGCTTTTGAAGTCTTCTGAGTGGAATGATTTTGTTAGAACTCCCGTCATAGTACACAAGATCTTTTTCAGAAGTTTCAGTTTCAACAGGGCATGAAATCTTGTATTCAGTGAGTTTGTTTGAAATTGATGCAGTCTGTAGAGAGGGATCGATCGATCTTTTTTTCAAAATTTTGTTCGATGGATCGATCGGTCGTTTTTCCCGGAGGGTCCTGTTGAAGATGGATTGATCAATCCAAGTATGCGGATCAATCGATCTGGGTTTTCTGGAACTCTATGTATGATTGGATCGATCGATCCCTTAAAGGATCGATCGATCTCCTCTTCTGCACTTTTTCTGAAATTTCCAAAACCTGCAGATTTTTCAGATTCATCATTTTCTCATCCATATACGAGTTTATGGCTTTACATTAGCCTTTTGGGTTGCCTTCAACCTTCCCAGGAATAACACCAACTTGTCTCTTCATAGCTTCGAGTTTCTTCACATGATTTGACAATGACTCAAATTTTTTGTTCAAGTCATTGTACATGCTGTCCAACTTGACATTTAGGTTCTTTTCAGAACCTTCCTGGCTTTCCAAGATCTTCTTGATTATCGATTCTACCTTGTTGTCTTGAGGTGGAGTTTCTTTTTAAAACCTAAACTGAGAGGTTGTTTGAAAACCAACTGAGTTTGAGAGGTTGTAGAAGTGACTCATAAACTTGGATTTGCACTCATCCCAAGTTTCTATAGAGTTTTCAGGCAGAGATTTTAACCACCTAAGAGCTCTATCAGCAAGAGAGTGATTGAAGAGTATACAATGCATGAATTCTTTAGAGACTCCATTAAGTTGAGTGGTGTTTCAGATGTCCTCAAAGCTATATATGTGATCCATAGGATGCTCGGTTGGTAAACCAGGGAATTGGTTTTGCTTGAGCAACTGGATAAGTTGGAACGAGAACCGATAGTCCTATCTTTGAGGCTAATGAGGATGTAGAGCATTCCTATCGGTGAGGAAAGCTTCAGGGTTTTTGAAGTCTCCAACTAGTACCCTATTTTGATGTAGTGGGTGATTTCTGACATCTTCTAGTGGGTCTTGATTATCATTACTGCCCCTTGTTATTCTAGTGGCACTTGATTGTTGTTCGCTCCTCCTTTAGGGTTTATTAGCTGGTGTAGTCTTGCACCAGGAGGAGGCAGGTTGTCGTTTGGGTCCACTGGATCAATCAAAATCTAAATAACGTTGTCAACTATTGAGGTGAATGAAATAGCATTTCTCCAAGCTTTTCGGTTTGAGCGTTCTATCTTCGCAAGTTCTCCGTTACTGAGGTTGAGCGATTCAGATGATTTGGTAGATCTTCTATTAATGTACCTGCAAAAGAAAGACAAGAAAAAATAACGAGACTAGTATTGAAAAATAAAAATCCTAGACTAGACGCTAAGTAAAACATAAAAGGAACAATTGATCCCCAGCAACGGCGCCAAAAAATCTGATAGGCTCAGGATTTTAATTCTTAGACTACACTACAGTGTACAGATCTTTATAGTATAGTAAAAGGGCCAAATTCCTCAGAGACCAGATTGTGCGGCTCTCAGTTAAACGTTCGATTCTAGCTAAAACAAATATAAGAAGGGTGTTCGATTTTTGAGTGATCGTAGATTTAAGGACAGTAAATAAAAATGGTTGTAAGCAATTAAAGACACAAGTATTTAGGTTTGAAGCTCAGGTTAACATGCATGATTATATAATGAAAATAGTTCTCAACTCAAAAGACAATAATAGACTAATCTTCTCCCGAAGTCTTAGATCTCTATGTTTGAATTACTAAAGACAAACTCTCGCCGTATTTAGATAATTCAATCATGCTTTGATTACAGATTCAATATGTTCATAAGCATCAAAGACAATACTCCAGCAAGCAGAGACATTTATTCATATATATTAGGTTAGGTTTCTAAAACAAATCCCTTTGTATTTATTATCTTAATATCATGAACTAGGTGATCAGGCTAATTCAAGCATTGACAACAAATCTAGACTAAGAACCAAAAAATTTAAATCCATTATGTCAAACCCTAACTATCAAACGTTGTTTTCCTGAGAAACTGCTATAAGCTAACAAGGTGACTACGCAGATATAGCTAAGAAATCAACAATCATCATTGCAAAAAGCAATTTCAAAAACCAAATTAATAAAATAGAAAAGAGTTTAGAAATATTCTCCAAATAAAGGGTTGGGATCTCTTATCTATGAGAAAGCTCTGAATTCTAAAAGTTGTGATTAATTCATAATGAAAAATAAAACCAGCCAAAAGGCTTTTATAGTCTAAAATAAATTAAGGAAAACCAAATCCAATAAGGAAAATCTTGATAGCTCTTGATGAAAATTGCGTCTTTTTAGTTATTTACAAGCTGGTTCGAGCAAGGGGATCGATCGATCTATCGTTCGGTTTTCTCCGAGATTGATCGATCCAAGATGAGATCGATCTATTTTTACTTAAGTCTCCAGGATTTTTGGATCGATCGATCAAGGAATGGATCGATCGATCTCTTCACATGTGCTTCTATGGTTAATCATTATTCGGTTTGGATCGATCCGACCATTTTCGATTGTTCATTTGCACTTGAAATCTTCTGAAAACCATCATTTTTCTCCAGACCATCCCAAACATCTAAAATCCTGAAAAAACACCAAAAACACGAGGAAAACACTCGAATGAGGCCAAATAGAAAGTATAAATACCCACTATAAGGCATCAAAACCGAGTGATATCCCCTCTTAGTAATAGCAATCACTGTTCAGATTTTGATAGAAGAACCAAGGGAATTGTATCTGAAAACTTTGAGTTTTTAGAGATGAAAGGACAAGTCTTAGAAGTGAGTGGAATGCTTAGTTAACTTCTCAAGAATAAAAAAAAACAAACATGTCAGTTTTGCTAATTATACATAAGCTACTTGTTTTGCAATCCAAGAACAAGACAAATTGGATTTGAACCAATGACTCCTGCCGTATGAAAGTAATACTCTAACCATTGAGTTTGTTATTTCTGAAGAGGAAGTGAGCTACATAAATAGCCAAGGTCAAAGGATGTACAATCAAGGTTATAATTCAGGTTTCAACAAGACTCACTCCAATCTCTCTTGGAGAAGTAACTGTCGAAAATCCTCATGATCAAGTTTACCCAACTCAACGAAAGCTTTTTGTGCAAAAATATGGTAAGAAATTTTTTCAAAACCAAGGAAGTGGTGGTTTCCAAGGAAACCATAATAGGAAATTTGTGCAGAACTCTAATTCATGCGATTTTCAACAAACTTCTCAACATGTATTTCAACAAGCACCTCAACCTCAGGCTCAGCAAGGAAACTAAATCGAAATGATGTTCAAAAAAATTTTGGAGGGGGAACAACAGTCCCAAAGAGAAGTAAAGGAACAAAACCAGAAGTTTGAAGCACTCTTTACACATATGAAACATCTAGACACTCAAGTTGCTCAAACTGCTGAAGCTGTAAAGAGACCAACTCGGTTTCCACAAGAGTTTGAGAATTAAATCACGTTGAGAAGTGGTAAAAATTTACCATCTACTAAAAGTAAAGAACATGTTGTTGAAGGTCTAGTTGCAGATATTGAGGAATCTGATGAAGATGCATAAATGGGGGGGGGGAAATCAAAATGGTTAATATCTAGAAAAAACTGCAGAAAAAGATGCAGAGTATCCAGACCGATCGGCCCATGCTGGAGCGATCGGTCTAGATGTTCACAAAGCTATGATCGCCGCAAATCGATCAGTCCATGCCAGATCGATCGATCTAAAAATTTTGGAAAATCAAGAAAGTTTAGACCAATCGGTCCAATCCAGACCGATCAGTCCAAATGCTTCTGTTCGTCCTGAAAGATCAGACTGATTGATCCATGTTGGACTGATCGGTCCACCAATTACTAGAGCTCCCAAAAGACCTCGAATTTACAAACCAAAGGTCCCTTATCAGTAAAACACAAGAAATCCATGAAAGAGCTTGAAGATACAAAGTTTAAAGAGATGATTACTGAGCTCATTGTCCGACTTCCATTCTCTACTGCATGCCAAACGATTCCCTCACTGAATAAATATGTCAAGAGCATGGTCACCAACAAACTTACTTTAGAAGAAGAAGAAATGATGATTACAGAGGAACGTAGGTCTACCTTATAGAACCGAATTCCTAAGAAGCTTGGTGATCCTGGAAGATTTTTGCTATCATTGGAGATTGGAGACATTACCTTTGCCAGGTCTCTCTATGATTTGGGTTCAAGAGTGAATCTTATGCCTTTCTATGTGTCTAAGCGGTTAGGGATGACAAATATCAAAGGAACGAAGATCTCATTGGTTCTTGTTAACCGTTCTGTGAAGTATCCTGTTGGAGTTCTTGAAAACCTACATGTGAAGATCTGGACAGTGTTTGTACCAACAAACTTCATGATTCTAGAGCTTGGAGAAGAATCCAAAGACCCTCTGATTTTAGGAAGACCCTTTTTGCCTACAGTTGGTGCTATCATTTACGTGAGGAAGGGCAAGACCGATCTTCACTTTGGGGACATTCACCTAGATGACCAAGAGAAGACGACATTCACATGTCCATTTGATACATATGCATATCGAATGATGCCTTTTGGACTGTGCGATGCCCCAACCACTTTTCAGAGATCTATTTTCACTAATCTAATTGAAGAAAACATGGAAGTATTGTTGGAAGATTTCTCTGTCTATGGATCTTACTTTGATGTCTGGCTTGCTAGTTTGTGCAGGATTGTACATAGATGTGAGGAGAAACACTTGGTGCTCAACTGGGAGAAGTTTCACTTTATGGTGAAAAATGAGATTGTGTTAGGACACAAGATCTCTTAGAAAGGTATTGAGGTAGATATAGCTAAGATTGAGGTTATGACCCACTTGCAGGCACCCAAGTCTATAAAAGATGTTCGTAGTTTCTTAGTTCATGCAGGTTTTTACAGAAGATTCATCCATGATTAAGAAATAGCTAGACCTCTTACGAAGTTGTTGTGCCAGTAAGTAAAATTTGAATGGGATGATGAATTTCAAAGCGCCTTTCTCGCGATTAAAGGAGCTCTAGTGAGTGCTTCAATAGTTTAACCACCATATTGGGATTTTCCTTTTGAGGTAATGTGTTATGCCAACGATTATGCGGTAGGAGCTGTCCTTAGTCAGCGAAAGGAAATTATAAGAAGCTCCATGTTATCTATGATGCTTCAAGAACTCTTGATGGAGCCTAGTGTAATTATAAAACAACTGAGAAGGAGCTACTAGCCATTGTCTTTTCTTTTGAGAAGTTCATATCCTATTTAGTAGGATCCAAAGTAGTAGTCCACATCTCTTATGCAGCTTTGAGGTATCTCCTAAACAAAAAGGATGCTAAACCCAGATTATTGTGTTGGATTTTGCTTTTATAGAAATTTGATTTGGAAATCAAGGACAAGAGAAGATGACAATGTGACTATTGATGATAGTCTACCGGAAGAGCAGATCTATGCCATAAGCAATAGAGTGGATGATAATCTTTCTATCCCTAGAAATACTAAATCTGTTGTGATTACCCCTTGGTTTTGTGATATTGCTAATTATTTGGCTGTTGATGTTGAACCACATGAATTGACAGGTTACCGAAAGAAAAAGTTCTTAAGGGATTTCAAGCACTATTACCGGGATGAACCGTATCTTTACAAGCTATGTTCAGATGATATGTTCAGTAGGTGCCTACCTGAGGAGGAGATTCAGAATGTCTTTTACCATTGTCATGGTTCTGATTATGCTGGTCACTTCGCTACATTCAAGACTGTTTCTAAGGTGCTTCAAACAGGTTTCTGGTGGCCCACAATGTTCAGAGATGCTCATGCTTTCATCTCTCACTGTGATTCATGCCAAAGATAGGGCAATATCTCAAAATGAAATGAGATGCATCAGAACTTCATCTTAGAAGTAGAGGTTTTTGATGTGTAGAGAATTGACTTCATGGGTCCTTTCCATATGTCTCATAAGAATCTCTATATCCTTGTTGTTATTGATCATGTTTATTAGTTGGTTGAAGCAATTGCAAGCCCCGCTAATGATTGTAAATTTTTTCTAAAGATGTTTAAATATGTGGTCTTTCCTAGGTTTGGTGTCCCTAGAATAGTCATTAGCAATGGAGGTTCTCATTTCATCAATAGAGTCTTTAATGGTTTGCTCAAGAAACATGGAGTCAAACACAAAGTGACTACACCACATCATCCTCAGACTAGTGGACAAGTAGAGGTTTCTAACAGGGAAATCAAAGCCATCTTGTAGAAAACGATGAATGGATCCTGTTGGAGTTAAAAATGGTTACGAAAAAACTAATGCTTCAATCGGATCATCGCGATTCCGACCAACGAAACATACCCACTAAACTTCCAGAAATACGTTTCGGAAGACACGTGTAATGATTATCTGAAATTTAGGCAACCACCTCTGCACTCTTTTGTCCTTAGTTGAGAAGGTTTTGTCCCATCGGATTTTCCTATCACTAAGGTTTTAACCTGATAAGATGGTTCAATCATGACTGATGATCGCGACAAACTAAAGAAACTACAATACAATCGGAACAACGACAAGTATTTTTCGACAAATGCCTCGAGCTCCGTATGTCACTTACACACAAAAACGCGAAACACACGATCAGCTCGCCAATTGGAGAGCTGAAAAACACACATTCCGCTCGCCAACTGGAGAGCTGAATCTCACAAATTCAGCTCCGCACTTGGTGAGCTGAATCTTGCAAATTCAGCTCGGCAGTTGGCGAGCTGAATTGCACACATTCAGCTCGGCAACTGCCGAGCTGGATCCCATAAATTCAGTTCGTCAACTGCCAAGCTGGATCACGTAAATTCAGCTTGCCAACTGCCAAACTGGATCTCGTAAATTCAGCTCGCCGATTGACAAGTTGATTTTGTCTCGAACCCTTCATCTTTCGTTTCGTATCATCCCGAGGTTCTGTTTGAATTATGCGATTAAAATCGTAAAACTTATTCTCTTCGTATGGATATCACGACCATACGATTATTCCTTAAAGTTCACAGAAGATTCAGGAGTCCGTTCGTATAAATTTTGAATCGCATAAAATGGCTAAACGGCCGAGGGTATTATTCTTCGGAATGATCATAAGGATATGTTCCTATCTTTTTACCATACGAAGCGGTACCAGTCATCTTATCATAAAGTCCATATCGTACGATGTACAAAAGATCAATTCTCTAATAAGAATCGTAAAATCGCCTAAATCGCATAACGGTCCAACGAGGCCTAAAACACGAGAAACGGCCCACTTATGTTACTAGGCAAGAATTTGGCCTATGTACGATGACAGTCACAACTTGTTGCGCAAGCCACAAAGAAATGGAAGGAATGCAGAAAAGGAAAGTTTCCGCAAAAGAAAAGGAAAGTTTCCAATTAAGAATCGAAGCCTGGAAAGGAAAACGGATAAGCGAGGAGTCTATATAAGAAGAATGAAGGGAAGAGAAAAGACATGTTCAACTTTCTGCACCAAAACACCTAGGGTTTTTAGACTTTAATTATGTTCTTAGAGAGCTGCGACTCGATTAGGCTATTTAACATTTCCGCTATCAGTTCTAGGATATTCACTGATTGTTCTTGCGGTGGGAACTGCTGCATAATTGTAAACGTTCACGAGAATCAGAATAAGACATCTATTTTCCTCCATTTCCTATTCGTTAATTTTCGTACTTTTATTGTCTTTCTCTTATTTTGATCTTGTTCGTGTTTGACTCACAAAAATCCGGGATCTCCGGAAAATTAGAGTTCACTATGTTTTTCTGTAACTAACAGAAATCGACAGTGCAAATCTCGATTCCCACAATTTGGCGCTAGAAGGAGGGGACAAGTGATTTCTTTCACGTCAAACGAAAAGTTTAGGAGCATGAGTACCAAAATTCAGAACAACCAACCAGCTCGTGACGGTCTTTCATCGCTCGAAGACGTTGAGAAAACTCCACTGACGAACGTCACCGCAATCAATACCAACGCAAACACTGCAGTGTACCCTAAATTAAGAAGATGTTCTCGACTCTCGAAAAGAAGTCGGAAGAACAGGACAAGCTAACTAGCTCTCTTGCGAAACAGGTGGACACCTTACTAGAGCTATTTTTCCGCAAGGAACTACTAAACTTCGCGAAAGAAAACTTGATTTCACGAACCCGCACGACAGAACGTAGATCACGCAGAAGGAGCCTCTGGGACATAATCTCGATGAGACAACTCCCGATGCTACACTCAAAACCACTAACGAACTCCCACCTCTCGATGATGAAACAGAGGATGTCAAAGCCAAACGAGTCAGCTAAGAGCTTAGTGAATCGTCTAAAGAATCGGATGAAGATACTAATATACACCCCCGAAGGACTAAAGATCGTTCGACTCGAAAAAATCACCGATTTGATAAACCCATGACTGAGGAAGAGGAAAATGTATTATTGGCCGAGCAAGAGAAACAAGCTGAGGAACAGGCTCAAATCATCCGCAACAGGTGCCGACAGGCTCATAAGTCAACGGAAAATGATTCGGAATCAATTCGCGATCCGTGAATCCCTCGCCAAAACCATGGCCGAGATGCAAGCAGTGAAATGGCAAATCCACCATGCCACTAGCGCAGGCCCAAAAATCGACCAACTCCTTGAAGAGGCACGGAGAACTCCATTCACGACCCGTATAACTAGAGCCTGGATTTCCAATCCTGGAAAGATAAAAATCTCGATGTATGATGGCACTACCAATCCGAAAGCACGCTTACAAACTTTCCAGATCGCGATGGCAAGATCGAATCTAAAAGAAGGAGAAAAAGACGTAGGTTTCTGCCTTCTTTTTGTCGAACATCTTCACGGGGAGCCCTCGAGTGGTTCTCTCGACAGAAGAGAAACTCCATTGCGAGTTTCCGACAAATCTCCTCGAAATTCCTCAAACAATATTCAATGTTCATGGATAGGGAAACCTCTGATGTCAATCTTTGGAGTCCCACTCATAAAGAAGATGAATCGCTCCAGGATTTCATGAAACGATTCAAGATCATAATGTTGAAAGTCAGCAGCATCAGTGACAAAGTGGCCATAGATGCGCTACGCAAAACTCTCTGGTAAAAATCCAAGTTGAAAACGTGGTTGGCCCTCAAAAAATCGCGTACGATCCATGACGCACTACACAAAGCCACAGACTTTATTAAGATCAAAGAAGAGATGACAATTCTGTCACAAAAGCATAAGCCGACGAAATCATCTGCCAAAGACGCTCCCTTAGAGTAGAAATAAAAAAAGAAGATCCCTCGCAACGACAAATACATCTATCACGAGGGAGAAAACCTCCAGGGAGCACATAATTATGCGACAATCCATCGTCCGAGGGAGGGAAGACGTCAGGTAATTCCTGGACTCGAAACACCTCTTACGAAAAAAATTTGTTCTGTGAGTTCCACCAGACCAAAGGTCACTCCAGGGCAAACTACAAAGTACCCGGAGCAAGATTAACGACAAAGTTACTCGCGGGACAGACAACAAAGATCTCCATCATAAACAATCTCATCAAGGATTCAAACTGGCCACCTAGGCCAGAACAGGCACCGCTGGGAAACAATGCACCCTAGGGCCCCAAAACAGAAGAAAAACGCGGAGGAGAACCCGAGGATAAGACCGGTGACATAAACCTTCGTCAAATAAATATGATAATCGGAGGGTCAAAATACTGCCAGGGCAGCATTTCCACAATTAAGGCTTATCATTGAAAGGCAGAAACGAGCGCTAACTGGCCCGACCACCACGTGTTCACTTCTTCCTATTCGCCGGAAAACGTGATCACCAAGGAAAGTGAAACTATCGAAATTGAAACTCCTCACATCGATCCTCTTGTAATTGATCTCTTTATAAGAGATCTCGTATTTGCGCGGGTCCTCATCAACACAGGAAGCATCGTAAATGTGATCTTTCGCGATACGCTAAAAAGAATGGGAATCAAGCTAACCAAAGTCACTCCCATGCCAAAACCGCTCGCCGGATTCTCCGAAACAACTACCATGACTCTTGGATCGATTCAACTTCCCGTCATGGCAAAAAAGTCACCAGATTTGTTGATTTTGCAGAACTCGATCATCCTGCCATTTACAACGCAACCTTCGGGACACCATGGATAAAGTCCATGAAAGCAGTCCTTTCGACTTACCACTTGGGCATCAAATTTATGACACCCCACGGAATTTATGCAATTTGGGGATGTCAAAAAAACAAGCAGACTCTACTTCTTAGCCGAGCATAAACTAAGGAAGGTCGCAACGGAACCGATGATCGGACCCAAATGAACGAAGACAACTCAGGCATCGGTCGAAAACATTATGGAAAAACCTAACAGCACTTTAGAAAAGAACGAACCAGATTCGCTAACTTCAGAAATGGCTCGACCTAAGGAAGGCAACCAAGCCTCTGAACTTAACATCCCTAACCAATCATGGCCAACAACGCTCGAAGAAGTCCTCAACCCAGCTGTAGCCACCAAAGCTAAAACATATGGCTCAGCATCGCCAAACGAGTAATCCAACTCACGGCAACAAACTGAACTACGAGACGGCTTGATCCCGAAGCTGTCCCTCCTCTAGAAAAAGGGGGGAGTGGGTACGTATATGTAGATTTGAATACTCCCATATTTTAAAATATCCATACTTTTACGCAATAAAAACTTATCCTGCTTTGACAACTTTTTCGCATCTTCATCGCATATATTCAATAGTACTCCAAATATTTTAGATCCTCGTATAATCCTGAAACAATAATCATACCAAAAACTCTAAACACTCTCCTCGCCCGCAAAGGCATGCTTATCATCCAAAAAAATCACAAAAACATTCCCCAAGCATATCTTGAAAAAACAAATGGAAAAATAACTTTCGGGAAAAACAAGACGTCCCGAACTTCCGAGAATGAACTTCCAAACTCGTACAAACACAGTCTACACAGAGTCAAGAAACCAGCTTTCACGCTAAACCCGTCGACTGGCCCCCGATGGACAAACTAGTCACCCAACAATTCATAAGATCGGTTCCCACACGCCCGACATAAACGTAAACAGCGCTATAAAAACCAAAATTTTGAAATTGATACTCGGTTCCAAATCGATACAGATCTATCGCATATTCCAACGTCGAAATAGAATCATGTTGAAATTGTAAACAGGATATGTAAGCTGGAATAATTTATCGCACCCCTTAAAAACCGAGATTAAACCTAGGTGTTCCCCGAAATCCAGCACAGTGGTCTCTGACATCTATAGACATAGTATCTAAAGCAAATACAAGATTCTAAACTTGTTTCTTCGCTCACGCACACGAATCCGCACGTTCCAGAATTTGAAATTCACTCCCATCCGAAGTCGAAAAGCTAAACATAACAAAAAATCAGAAAAAATACGAATTGACTACTCGGAATTTCGTCTTTCAAATTAGTCACAAACACGAGTTACAAAAAGCCTCAAAAAGGTAAGTCTTACGACCATATATGGCCTGGACGGTCTCAAACCAAAAATACAAAATCCTACTCATTACGCCCTCACCCCTCACTGGCTGGGACCATATCCACCAGTACACGACGCGCCAAATGCCCTTGGGTCTTGATCCACTGCCTGCTCATCACCTTGCCCCGAAGTCCTCATGTCCTCCGAGTCAGAAGAAACGGGAATCGGAGCCCAATATTCTCGAACCTCGTTATAATTGGAGGAATCAAGGATCTTACATCCTTGTTCGTCTCATAATAACCATACATCCTTTTCCATTCAACATCGAACTGGAAGTCAGGCTGCTTGGACCGGTGCAAAATGCCCACCAAACCCCGACATTCACGCGAATCGTCGACAGCAGAATGCATTTGCTCCAGTTTCTCGAGGCTGGCCTCAAAGCGGCTTGAACGGTCCGCCATAACTGAAAAAACCTCGCATCTGCCCCATCTAGCTACGCGGCAAACCTCGAACACGCGCTTTTGCTCCAACACCTCCTTCTCCATCTTCAAACGAGAAATATCTTCCTCAAATCTATCAGCTCTAAACCAAGCCGCACGCGCCTCTTGCTCCTTCGACTTAAAAGCCTCATCCATTATGTGGACGGCCTGTCACAAAACCATTAAAAACTAAGTAAACACACTCGGGAAAGCAAAATCGTGTAAGCACACACTAACCGTCATACATCAGCGCGAAGCCTTGACGCACGGTTGCGACCTCACAGTTCTCTCCAAAACAAGAGGCTGGGACGGCGAGGCACTCATAAGATCAAAGAAGCAAGGCTCAAAGAATGGCAGCAGGGTCTAATCAAGGTCATCAAAGCCATTAAAGAACGCTCTGGGAGACAACCCCTCCACAACGTGGACGGAACCAGCAACGTCCCCATCTTGCAGGGATCTCTCCCTCTCTCTCTGAGAAGGCAGCTCATACGGAAAAAAGTTCCCAAATGAACTGGTCCACCTCGGAGAAGATCCCTAACGACGTATATATCTTATGGATATTGGGGAAGGGGATCAAGAACTGCACAACAAAAACGAAATGTTAGACATCAACTAAAAGAAACAGAAACTCAACTCCCAGGTCACAATCCCACATCGACTCCATTTCCACCTAAAGAGGGGTATATATCTCTCCTCGATGGAAGTGCTATTTATCCGAACAAAGAAGTAACGCTCTTTCTAGCCCTTAAGATTTTTCTCAAATGACTGGACGATCCCCATACCAAGTCGGGGCACCAAATAGTACATAGGCGTCTGTTTCACTCTCCTCGGGAGAGAAGCATAGTCAAGTATTCAATATCTAGAACCATCCCTTGTTCGTAGCTTAGGACTAAAGTACCAACCAGGTGCTGAAGACCACAAGGGAAAATTTTGCTAATTGATAAGCCGTATTGGCACAGAAAGCAACTACAACCCCTGGAATCGGAAACCATAATCGGCAATGCAGCAGATGAGCTTCATAGCAAGTAAACCATCCTGGATGCAGAGAGTTAGCTTCCTCACCGTATATGGGCGTCCAAAACTCCACATCATCCGGTACCTTACAGAACTCTCGGATGATGTTCAAGAAACTCATCCTACACTCACTAGGACCTCCGGAATTACCAGAAAATCTTGGTCTTTTCAGACACCATGACTCTGGAAGCGGAACAACATCGTCACATGTCTCTTGTAGAAAATCTAACCGGCGGCACAACACCCCCATCATGTGTACCAAGGCTTTCCGGATCAAAGATCGATGGCAATGCATTTTCCGCAACTCCTCTCCCCAAATTTATAACAAAAAAGTAGATGAAACAGTAGCAAATTGAGAGAAGGAAAAGTTCTTATTTACCTATGAGAATTGATTGAAGAATAAGCAAGTATAGTCTTGTGAGGTAACTTCTCCATTTTATAGGAAAATTGTTACTATTCACCTCCGGACCTATTGAACCATGAGTTCTGCCTACTTATCAAACTTACAACCTCTCGAGAACATTACAAATGTTCCCGTAGGCTGGGGGCTAATTGTTGGAGACAAAAATGGTTACGATGAAACTAATGCTTCAACCAAATCATCGCGATTCTGACCAACAAAACATCCCCACTAAACTTCCAAAAATATGTTTCAGAAGACACGCGTAACGATTATCGAAAAGTTAGACAACCACCTCTGCACTCTTTTGTCCTTAGTCGAGAAGGTTTGTGCCATCCAGTTTTCTTATCACTAAGGTTTTAACGAGGCAAGATGGTTCAATCATGGCCGATGATCGCGACAAACTAAAGACACTACGATACAATAGGAACAACGAAAATATTTTCCGAAAAATGCATTGAGCTTCGTACGTTGCGTACACACGAAAACGAAAAACGCACGATCAGCTTGCCAACCGGTTAGACGAATCTTACGAACTCTGCTTGTTAGTTGGCGAGCTTAAAAACACACATTCAGCTTGCCAATTGGCGAGCTGAATCTCACAAATTCAGCACGACAGTCGGCGAGCTGAATCTCACAAATTCAGCTCGAAAGTTGGCGAGCTGGATCTCGCAAATTCAGCTCGATAGTTGCCGAGCTGGATCTCGTAAATACAACTCGGCAACTACCAAGTTGGATCTTTTCAATCCTGTTTGGCAGCTGCCGAGCTAGATCTCGTAAATTCAGCTCGGCAGCTGCCAAGCTAGATCTCGGAAATTCAGCTCGGCAGCTGCCAAGCTAGATCTCGGAAATTCAGCTCGGCAACTGCTGAGCTGGATCTCGTAAATTCAGCTCGACGATTAACGAGTTGATTTCATCTCAAACCCTTCGTCTTTCATTTCGTATCATTCTAAGGTTCCATTTGAATTATGCGATTAAAATCGTAAAACTTATTCTCTTTGTATGGATATCACGACCATACGATTATTCCATACGGATCGCATAAATTGCTAAACGGCCATTCGTATATATTTTGAATCGTATAAAATTGCTAAACGGCCGAGGGTATTATTTTCCGGAATGATCATAAGGATATGTTCGTATATATTAACCATACAAAGCGGCAACGGTCAACTTATTGCAAAGTCCATATCGTATCGACGTACGAAATATCAGTTCTCCGATAAGAATCATAAAATCGTCTAAACCGCGTAACGGCCCAACGAGGCCTAAAAAGCGATAAACGGCCCACTTATATTTCAAGGCAAGAATTCGGCCCAAGGACAATAACGGTCAAAACTTGTTGCGCAAGCCACATAGAAATGGAAGGAATTTTAAAAAAAAGAAAGTTTCTGCAAAAAAATAGAACGTTTCCGCTGAAGAATCGGAGGCTGGAAAGGAAAATGGACAAGCAAGGAGTCTATATAAGAAGAATGAAGGGAAGAGACAAGACATGTTCTTGCGGTGGAATCTGCGACTCGATTAGACTATTTACAGTTTCCGACGTTAGTTCTAGGAAATTCACTGATTGTTCTTGCGGTGGGAACTGCTGCGAGATTGTAAACGTTCATGAGAATCAGAATAAGACATCTCTTTTCCCCCATTTTGTATTCTTTAATTTTCGTACTTTTGTTGTCTTTCTTGTATTTTGATCTTGTTCGTGTTTGACTCACAGAAATCCGGGATCTCCGGAAATTAGAGTTCACTCTGATTTTCCGTAACTAACAGAAATCAATAGTGCAAATCTCGAATCCCACGGATCCAGATAGGATTGGTCTTTAAAGCTAGATGATGCTCTTTGGACTTATAGAACCGCATTCAAGACCCCTTAACGTACTACTCCATTTAATCTGGTATATGGTAAAACTTTTCATTTGCTTGTATACTTGGAGCACAAAGCTGCTTAGACTGTCAAGTTGCTGAACTTTGACATGAAGATAGCTGCGGAAAGACGTCTCAATCAACTCTGACACATAGCCTATAAAAAATCTAGGATCTATAAGGAACACACTAAAGCTGCTCACGACAAAAAAGATTATCCCTAGAGACTTTCAACCAGGTGATTAGGTATTGCTCTATAATTCCCGCTTGAAACTTTTCCTTGGGAAATTGAAATCTAGGTGATATAAACCGTTCCCATGAAGGAAGTGAGACCATATGGCGCAGTTGTCTTATTTGATTGCCAAGGTAATGAGTTTGGTGTTATTGATCAAAGGTTGAAGCCTTATCTAGCTACGTCAAAGCTTACAAAGGTAACTGAGATACCTCTCGCTGATCCATCATATGTTTAGAGGTAAGTACCGTCAAGCTAATGACATTAAACAAGCGCTGAGTGGGAGGCAACCCACTATTTGTTGTTTCTTAGTTATTTATTTTATAGGTTTGAGTCAGTTTTGAGTCGGTTTTGAGTCTAATTTTGAGTCATAATTACTTACATGTTAATTTTTAGCTTAGAGTTCATGAGTGCCTTGTTAAATAGATGCAAGAAAATGGAGTTATGGAGTCGGAGAGCCCAGATCGATCGGTCCAAATAAAGACATACCTCCGGAGCATTTAGATCGATCGGTAAACTCTAGATCGATCGATCCAAAGAATCTTGAAAAATTAGAAAGATCACACAGCTTGGTCCATGAAGGATCGATCGGTCTAACCCAAGGTAAACCAAAATCCAATTTTTAAAAATTGATTTTTAAATGGATTTAACCCAATTTCACTCAATTTGAACTAAAACAACCTCCTCTCCTACTGTAATCTCGACATACCATCTTCTCCCCTTCACTTCATTTCTTCTTTCTCCCAAAAACCTCCATTGATTCCCTTTGCTTATCTATCTCAATTCTCAATTGATTTTTGCGGTTTTTGAGTTGATTCCATTCAAAATTTTGAGCTCTACTCCTATCTTCCATCCTCTAATTGATTTGAACAAGGTATAGCTTCTAATCTCTTCATTTAGGTCCAAACATTTCAAGCTAGGGTTTGGGTTTTTGACTAAATCGCGATTTAAGGTGGAATGGTGCTTGGGATTGATCGATTATTGTCTTACTTACACCCCCTTGATACTATTGATTGATGCATGATGTTATTTGGTTGAAAACGAGTCTTTTGTTAGGGACTTTTGGAGCAATTTGGGAGATTTGATTGTGGTAATGATGAATTACTCTTATCTATGGTTAGTAGATGTTGTTTGATGTTGCTCACACTCTTGGTTTGTTTATTTCATTTAGTTCTCTCTCTTTTCTATGTAACCAAGGAAATTGTTTCACTTGAAGCTTGTAGATTGCTTAATGCCTATGATTCTCTTTCATTCCGAAGTTAGTGTTGTTTGATCATCTCTTACATCTCTTCTACACCTCTAGTTGTTACTCTTTCCCGTGTTTAAATAGCTACTGATTGATGCTAGATGATGTGGTGTTGGTTTATGGTTGAGTTAAAAGGTTTGACATACTCCTACAAGCTCATTTGTTCTTATTTCCATTATCCTAATTCTTGATTCTTGCCAATCTTAATTGTATTGCTTGGTCATTGCTCATGTTAGGAAAGTGTGATGCTATTTTGACTTGCTTGATTGGTCTAGATCTTAATAGGTTGTTTGTCCACAAGTGATTCTTTGTACATATCCTTTAGCATTTCTAAATCACTGTGAACTATTATTACTTGTGTTTAGAATTGAATACATACTCATTACCTTTTGAGTTTTTTTTTCTTTTGTAGATGTCTCAGAACCAAGAAGCTTCCACCAAGCGACCGAAACAAGCTTGCACAATCAAACCAACTAACCCTCCACCATTTCCTTTTGGCAAACTATCTACAAAGCGGACTAGGCAAGCCACTTAGGCCGACAAAGGCAAGGGCCTCTCTTTGGATACACCAATTGATCCCAACCTATGTGCATCCCCATGGCCTACGACTGCGGGAAAACCTTTCACTCTCAGACTTGATCTCACCTCTAGCACGCTATCCTCCAAAAAACGCTGGAAGAACCGCCAATTAGGACCGGCTTGGGACGACTTTGATTCACTTATCTTTAATTGCCTCTTGAAGTCCAAACTCAAATCTACCCGTTTCGTTGATTAGGAGATCTTGGATAACTTAGGTCTCTTAGACGAAATCACCAATATGCTCAAGTGATTCATATTTACTCACTTTCCATTCACCTTGTATCCGCTCTATGAAGACCTAGCCCACGAATTCCTCGCTTTGGTTAACCTTCGACATATCAACCCTAAGGCGCCTAAGTTTACGAGACCTACCTTTGCTTCATTTTTATTGGGTGTATATTACGAGATGATTGTGCATGACCTTTGTGAGGTCATGGGTTTTGTCACAATTGGGTACAAGCGGTTCATGAATGAGTTTACAGAGCATCAGACTCTTTAGGATCTTATCGGACAAGGAAAGTTCAAACCCACAGAAGCCAAGCAAGCTATGATCTGAAACCCAGCCATTCACATGTATGCACAGATTCTTAGTCTCCTTTTCTACAGAAAGGATGATGTTGGGGCTTTACGCACAGAGGAGCTTAAGCTCATTCACTTTGGCATTAGCCAACTAGTGGCCTCGATCTATGAAACGACGCAGAAGTGGGAGCTCCACACTAACTTGGGTTTTCCTTTTGCACAGGCTCTTGTAGAACTCAAGATATTAGCTTTGGCTAATCCTACTAGGGTCGAGGCGATAGCGAGTCTAATCACCCCAATTTTGGAGCATATTGGCATTTCAGTTCTTCGATTCCGAGGCGACACCATACTCTCTTTCACGGATATGAATATCTGAAGACTGTTGGTATGTTTGGGAAGGACAACGTTTACAAGTTCTCTAACATTTCCGGTACACTACTCCAATGCCCTCTCCCGAACCTTGAGATCACATGTCTCGTCTTGATAGAGAATGTTCGATTCCTATTACAATTTTGATGAGCAGGTCGATTATATCGAGTTTGTTCTCCCACTGCACAGAGCTGACATGACTCCCGATGAGAAGTTGAAATGGATTATGGACTTCCAAGAGCGCAACAACGGACTAACGCGGCACATCATGAGGACTATCTCGAGACTTAGGCCCTCTTGTTTTTGATCTCCTTCTCGCGAGCGCCGCCACAATGATGAGGATATGGAGCATGCTTCGAAGCTACACTTGTGTGCTCTACTAGATCCCACTCTGATGACGGTTCACCCTCTGAAAATATACCACCTCCTCACGATTCCGTACTATTTGATGCACCACCAGTTTATTTTTGATGAGTATGTTGTATGTAGTAACATTTTCTCCTTTTCTTCTTTGAACTCATTTCACTTTTATTTTCATTTTAGACATTTGAATTTTTCGTATTTTATCCTTCTCTCTGATTTATTTTCACAACAAAACGATATGATGTAAGTCTAGGGAAGGGTAAATGTACTAACACGGTTCTAACGTTTATTTTGGATGTTCTGTCAGAGTGATGAAATTTTTTGAAATTTTTTATTTTGGAAATCACCAAGTCTATCGAGTCAAAGGAACCATGATCAAAATCAATGATGACTACTAACCTAGTGTGAGTGTAGTATCAATCTCTTTAGATTACTAGCTTAGATTTAACTGATGTGTTTAGGATTGGATTGCCAAATGTGATCATTGATGATTCAATGCTAGCTCTACCATGATAGGACTTAACCTGGACTTAATTTATCTTGCTTATGGTGTTGGTATACTCTGAAAGTTAGGTATCTTGCTCTTCAGCTCTCTGTAAAACTAAAAAGTTCTTTTTGTATGATCCAGATTATTTCTCTCCCCACTACAAATTAGTCCACATTCATAGTACATTATGATAGCTCGTTTTACTGATTTGCTATCATAGATCCGTATAAAATTGATATAATTTATAACAGCACTAGATTAACACTATGGTAAAAATCAAATAAACGGGACGCTAAAATCTAATTTTTTCACGAAACCCTTAATGAAAATCAGAAAATTCCCTCTCTCATCTCTCATTTTTCCCTNTTTCCCCCCCCCCCCCTTTTCTCTTCCCTAACAAAACTTGAGATCGATTCTACAAATCCCAAACCCTAACTCTATGTGTTTGTTACAATCTTTTTGTATATTGAAATCAACTAAAGATTAATACTCAAGAAAAGTACAAATCTCTTTTCCCAAATGTATAGATTTTATCCAAGAATCAACTCTCAAACAATTTGAGCCAAGAAAGAACTAAGAACATATATAAACTAGAGAGAGAGTTCTACAAAATGATCCAATCTGAGCTCTAAATCTCCATCTTCCCCTTTTAAACCTAGTTCTAAATCGCCATCTTCCCCTTTTAAACTTAGAGCTCTGCTTTAAGCCGTTAAAAAATCTTCAACGGACTAATAACAACTCCAATGAATTGTAGCCACGTGCATTTACTTATTCCCATATCAAATCCTCCCTTCCAAGAGAACCTTGTCCTCAAGGTTCAATGAAATCAGAAACTTCAGTAACCCACAATATGATTTTTCCTGCTAGAGAGCATATTCAAAAGAAACATTTGTCTAATCCCCCATAGACACACGTTGATCAGCTCCATAATTGGTCTCATTGTTGTTCTTGTGAAACAAATATCACAAGAACATGCATGTATTTTGTGGATGCTCTTGTGTTTCCATCTATACCACAGAGAGTCATGTTCTTTCCCAAATACCCACATTAGAAGAATCTTGTTCTGTTTCGTTACAAGAATGGCTATATTGGCCCCTGGTTTCTTCTCGTTAGCCACAAACACCTTGAAAATATGAAAAGTTTCTAACTGAATATTCTTGTTTGGTTCTCTAAGAAGATTCATCATGATTCTAAAATTATCCCAACTGCTCACGTACTTCACCATCACACTTGAATTAGACAGATCCACCAACGCAACTCCTAACAGGTTTGTAGCTTACCTCTTTGTAAAGTAGGTTTCTTTCTCCAAAAAAACCTCATGTTTTAATATACGAAAAACCAAACGTAGCTCTTTAAAAGATATTCAGCCTCAGAAGAGTTGTGCCTTGCCAAAAGCCCCCTGAAGATCTTGCTTGCATCTGTTGCAACATCAAAATAAGGAAGCTGAACAAAATAGAAAATATTCTTCAGATTACGAACACATTCTCTAAAGCCATTCCTGTGTAATGTAAAGCCACACAAGTTTTTCAACATTAACATGTGTGACAAATTTTGCATTATCAAACACAGAAACAATGTTATTGTTTTTCCAACTCCAACTTTGGCACCAAAAATATGATATGTGGCCTTGATTTTTTTCTGATATGGACCAAAATATTATATATTGCTCTATATAGTCTTGTTTTTGAACTTGAACATCCATGATTTAGGAGACAAACCCAACTTTTTCCTTTTTTGCGGTCTAGTGCTTCCAATGAGCATTTTTTTTGAAAACTTCGTAGGCATTAGAGTTTTGTGTAACAGCAGCTAATTCTCTTTCTTGAAGAGACTTTGATTCATCCATATTATATTCATCAAATTACTGAAATTCCCTAGCTAATGGAACTGCAGTTCTTATCAAGACAAAGTGGTTATTCTTGACTTCTTCACATACCAAAATTCCTATTGAGACACTATGGCTAGGTTCCATGTTTGAAATTGATACCTGAAACTTAGTAGAGGTTTATGTTTCCTCATGAATCACTTTGTCATCTTGAATGGGAGGCTGGAAAGGAAAATGGACAAGCAAGGAGTCTATATAAGAAGAATGAAGGGAAGAGAAAATACACGTTCTTGCGGTGGAAACTATGACTCGACTGACTATTTACAGTTTCCAATGTTAGTTCTAGGAAATTCACTGATTGTTGTTGCGGTGGGAACTGCTGCCAGATTGTAAACGTTCACGAGAATCAGATTAAGACATCTCTTTTCCCCCATTTGTATTCTTTAATTTTCGTACTTTTATTTTCTTTCTCGTATTTTTATCTTGTTCGTATTTGACTCACAGAAATCCGAGATCTTCGGAAATTAGAGTTCACTCTGATTTTCCGTAACTAACAGAAATCGATAGTGCGAATCTTGGATCCCACGGATCCAGATAGGATTGGTCTTTAAAGCTAGATGATGCTCTTTGGGCTTATAAAACCGCATTCAAGACCCCTTAACGTACTACTCCATTTAATCTGGTCTATGGTAAAGCTTTTCATTTGCTTGTATACTTGGAGCACAAAGCTGCTTAGGCTGTCAAGTTGCTGAACTTTGACATGAAGATAGGTGCGGAAAGATGTCTCAATCAACTCTGACACATAGCCTATGAAAAATCTAGGATCTTTAAGGAACACACTAAAGCTGGTCGCGACAAAAAAAATTATCCCTGAAGACTTTCAACCAGGTGATTAGGCATTGCTCTATAATTCTCGCTTGAAACTTTTCCATGGGAAATTGAAATCTAGGTGGTTTGAACCGTTCCCATGAAGGAAGTGAGACCATATGGCGCAATTGTCTTATTTTACTTCCAAGGTAATGAGTTTGTTGTTAATGATCAAAGGCTGAAGCCTTATCTAGCTACTTCAAAGCTTACAAAGGTAACTGAGATACCTCTCGCTGATCCATCCTCTGCTTAGAGGTAAGAACCGTCAAATTAATGTCGTTAAACAAGCGCTGAGTGGGAGGAAATCCACTATTTGTTGTTTATTAGTTATTTATTTTTAGGTTTGAGTCAATTTTGAGTCGGTTTTGAGTCTAATTTTGAGTCTTAATTACTTACATGTTAATTTTTAGCTTTGAGTTCATGAATGCCTTGTTAAAAAGATGCAAGAAACTGGAGTTATGGAGTCGGAGAGACCAAATGGATTGGTCCAAATAAAGAGAAACCTCCGAAGCATTTAGATCGATCGGTCTACTCTAGATCGACCGATTTGAAGAATCTAGAAAGATCAGACAGCTTGGTCCATGATGGATCGATCAGTCTAACCCAAGGTAAACCGAAATCCAATTTTTAAAAATCGATTTTTAACCGGATTTAACCTAATTTCACTCAATTTGAACTAAAAAAACCTCCTCTCCTACTGTAATCTCGACATACCATCTTCTCCCCTTCACTTCCATTTCTTCTTTCTCCCCAAAAACCTCCATTGATTCCCTTTGCTTATCTATCTCAATTCTCAATTGATTTTTGTGGTTTTTGAGGTTATTCCATTCAAAAGTTTGAGCTCTACTCCTATCTTCCATCCCCTAATTGATTCGAACAAGGTATAGCTTTTAATCTCTTCTTTTAGGTCTAAAAATTTTAAGCTAGGGTTTGGGTTTTTGACTAAATCGCGACTTAAGGTGGAATGGTGCTTGGGATTGATCGATTATTGTCTTACTTACACCCCCTTGGCACAATTTGGGAGATTTGATTGTGGTAATGATGAATTACTCTTATCTATGGTTAGGAGATGTTGTTTGATGTTGCTCACACTCTTGGTTTGTTTATTTCACTTAGTTCTCTCTTTTTTCTATGTAACCATGGAAATTATTTCACTTGAAGCTTGTAGATTTCTTAATGCCTATGATTCTCTTTAATTCCGAAGCTAGTGTTGCTTGATCATCTCTTACATCTCTTCTACACCTCTAGTTGTTACTCTTTCCCGTGTTTAAATAGCTACCGATTGATGCTAGATGATGTGGTGTTGGTTTATGGTTGAGTCAAAAGGTTTGACATGCTCCGATAAGCTCATTTGTTCTTATTTCCATTATCCTAATTCTTGATTCTAGCCAATCTTAATTGTATTACTTGGTCATTGCTCATGTGAGCAAAGTGTGATGCTCTTTTGACTTACTTGATTGGTCTAGATCTTAATAGGTGGTTTGTCCACAAGTGGTTCTTTTTATATATCCTTTAGCATTGCTAAATCATTGTGAATTATTTTTACATGTGTATAGAATTGAATACATACTCATTACCTTTTGAGTTTTTTTCTTTTGCAGATGTCTCAAAACCAAGAAGCTTCCACCGAGCGACCGAAACGAGCTTGCACAACCAAACCAACTAACCCTCAACCATTTCGTTTCGGCAAACCAAACAGGCCACTCGGGCCGACAAAGGCAAGGGCCTCGCTTTGGATACACCAATTGATCCCAACCTTTGTGCATCCCCATGGCCTACGACCGCGGGATAACCTTTCACTCTCAGACTTGATCTCACCTCTAGCACGCTATCCTCCAAAATGCGCTGGAAGAACCCCCAATTAGGACCGACTTGGGACGACTTTGGTTTACTTATATATAACTGCCTCTTGAAGTCCAAATTCAAAGCTACCCGTTTTGTGGATTAGGAGATTTTGGATAACTTAGTTCTCCTAGACAAAATCACCAACATGCTCGAGTGAGTCATATCTACTCACTTTTCATTCACCTTGTATCCGCTCTATGAAGAGCCCACCAATTCCTCGCTTCAGTTAACCTTCGACATATTAACCCTAAGGTGCCTAAGTTTCCGAGACCTACCTTTGCTACATTTTTCTTGGGTGTATATTACGAGATGATTGTGCATGACCTTTGCGAGGTCATGGGTTTTATCACGATTTGGTACAAGCGGTTCATGAATGAGTTTACAGAGCATCATACTCTTTAGGATCTTATCGGACAAGGAAAGATAAAACCCAGGGAAGCCAAGCAAGCTATGATTTGAAACCCGGCCATTCGCATCTATGCGCGGATTCTTAGTCTCATTTGCTACAAAAAGGATGATGTTGGGGCTTTACGCACAGAGGAGCTCAAGCTCATTCACTTTGGCATTAGCCAACTGGTGGCCCCGATATATGAAATGACACAAAAGTTGGAGCTCCACACTAACTTGGGTTTTCCTTTTGCAGAGGCTCTTGTAGATCTCAAGATGTTAGCTTTGGCTAATCCTAGTAGGGTCGAGGCGATAGGGAGTCTAATCACCCCAATTTTGGAGCATATTTGCATTTCGGTTCTTCGATTCCGAGGCGACACCTTACTCTCTTTCACGGATATGAGATATCTGAAGACTGCTGGTATGTTTGGAAAGGACAACGTTTACAAGTTCTCTAACATTTCCGGTACACTACTCCAATGCCCTCTCCCGAACCTTGAGATCACATGTCTCGTCTCGATAGAGAATGTTCGATTCCTATTCCGATTTTGATGAGCAGGTCGATTATAGCTAGTTTGTTATCCCACTACACAGAGTTGACATGACTCCAGATGAGAAGTCGAAATGGATTATGGACTCCCAAGAGCGCAACAACGGAATAATTAGGCGCATCATGAGGACTATCTCGAGATTTAGGCCTTCTTGTTTTTGATCTCCTTCTCACGAGCGCCGCCACAACGATGAGGATATGGAGCATGATTATGAAGCTACACCTGTGAGCTATGCTAGATCCCACTCTGATGACGGTTCATCCTCTGACGATTTACCACCTCCTCACGATTCCGCACTATTTGATGCACCAACGGTTTATTTCTGATGAGTTTGTTGTTTGTAGTAACATTTCCTCCTTTTATTCTTTGAACTCATTTCACATTTATTTTCATTTTAGCCTTTTGTATTTTTCGTATTTTATCCTTCTCTCTGATTTATTTTCACAACAGAACGATGTGAAGTAAGTCTAGGGAAGGGTATATGTAATAACGCGGTTCAAACGTTTATTTTGGATGTTCTGTCAGAGTGATAAAATTTTTTGAAATTTTTTCTTTTTGATATCAGTGAGTCTATCGAGTCGAAGGAACCATGATCAAAATCAATGATGACTACTAACCTAGTGTGAGTGTATTATCAATCTCTTTAGATTACCATCTTAGATTTAACTGTTGTGTTTAGGATTGGAACGCCAAAGGTGATTGTTGTTGATTCAATGCTAGCTCTACCATGATAGGATTTAACATGAACCTAATTTCTCTTGCTTATGGTGTTGGTATACTCTGAAAGTTAGGTACCTTGCTCTTCAATTCTCTGTAAAACTGACAAGTTATTTTATCATGATCCAGATCCATCCTCTCCCTACTACAAAAAATTCCACATTCATAGTACAATATGATAGCTCGTTTTACTGATATGCTATCATAAATCCGTATAAAATTGATATAATTTATAAGCACTAGATTAACGCTAAGGTAAAAATAAAATAAACGGGATGCTAAAATCTAATTTTTTCACGAAACCCTTAATGAAAATCGGAAAATTCCCTCTCTCATCTCTCATTTTCCCTCTCCTCTCTTATATCTCTCATTTCCCCCTTTTATCTTCCCTAACAAAACTTGAGATCGAGTCAACAAATCCAAAATCCTAACTCTATGTGTTTGTTACAATCTTTTTGTATATTGAAATCAACTAGAGATTAATACTCAAGAAAAGTACAAATCTCTTATCCCAAATGTATAGAGTTTAGCCAAGAATCAACTCTAAAACAATTTGAGCCAAGAAAGAACTAAGAACATATAGAAACTAGAGAGAGAGTTCTACAAAATGATCCAATCTGAGCTCTAAATCGCCATCTTCCCCTTTTAAACTTTGTTCTAAATCGCCATCTTCCCCTTTTAAACTTTGAGCTCTGCTTTAAGCCGTTAAAACGTCTTCAACGAACTAATAACAACTCCAATGAATTATAGCCACGTGGATTTACTTATTTTCATATCAAATCCTCCCTTCCAGGAGAACATTGTCCTCAAGGTTCAATGAAATCAGAAACTTCAATAACCGAAAAGATGATTTTTCCTGCTAGAGAGCATGTTCAAAAGAAACATTTGTCTAATCTCCCATGGACACCCGTTGATCAGCTCCATAATTGGTCTCATTGTTGTTCTTGTGAAAAAAATATCATAAGAACATGCATGTATTTTTTGGATGCTCTTTGTGTTTTCATCTATACCACAGAGAGTCATGTTCTTTCCCAAATACCCACATTAGAAGAATCTTGTTCTGTTTCGTTACAAGAATGGCTATATTGGTCCTGGTTTCTTCTCGTTAGCCACAAACACCTTAAAAATATGAAAGGTTTCTAACTGAATATTCTTGGTTGGTTCTCTAAGAAGATTCATCATGATTCTAAAATTATCCCAAGTGCTCACGTACTTCATCATCACACTTGAATTAGACATATCCATCAACACAATTCCTACCAGGTTTGTAGCTTGCCTCTTTGTAAAGTAGCTTGCTTTCTCCATAAAAACCTCATGTTGTACTCTACGAAAAACCAATCATAGCTCTCTGAAAGATATTCAGCCTCAGAAGAGTTGTGCCTTGCCAAAAGCCCCCTGAAGATCTTGCTTGCATTTGTTGCAACATCGAAATAAGGAAGCTGAACAAAATAGAAAATCTTCTTCAGACTACGAACACATTCTATAAAGCCATTCTTGTGTAATGTAAAGCCACACAAGTTTTTTTAACATTAACATGTGTGACAGATTTTGCATTATCAAACACATAAACAATGTTATTGTTTTTCCAACTCCAACTTTGGCACCAAAAATATGATATGTGACCTTGATTATTTTCTGATATGGACCAAATTCTGATATATTGCTCTGTAGAGTCTTGTTTTTGAACTTGAACATCCATGATTTAGGTGACAAACCCAACTTTTTCCTTTTCTGCAGTCTAGTACTTCCAATGAGCATTTTGTCGAACACTTGGTAGGCATTAGAGTTTTGTGTAACAGCAGCTAGTTCTTTTTCTTGAAGAGACTTTGATTCATCCATATTATATTAATCAAATTTCTGAAATTTCCTAGCTAATGTAACTACAGTGCTCATTAAGACGAAGTGGTTATTCTTGACTTCTTCACATGCCAAAATTCCTAATGAGACACTATGGCTAGGTTCCATGTTAGAAATTGATACCTGAAACTTAGGAGAGGTTTTTTTTTCCTCATGAATCACTTTGTCATCTTGAATCATGGTTGTAGTTTCCATGTCCATTTCAATCTTAGTTCCTAGAAATGAATCAGATTTGACCACCATTGATTGCTCCGAACAATCGCTTTGTGCAAAGCAAACAAATTCTTTCTCCAACAAGGCAATAGTAACGCAAGTTGATTCTGCATCTAATGGTGGTTTCTTCAACCTCGAAAATTCTCTATTATTGTCTGTGAAATTCAGAAACTCGCTTTGATTGTTGGTTCTCGATCCCAACAACGTAATAGCTTCTTTTAGTTGTGTAAATTGCTGATCAGAATTCAAATTCCACTTCCACTATGCAAATCGCTTATCAATCTTCAATTTCCTCTGTTCAAAATTTTTGTCAATCTTAAATCCAATTTTAAGAGTTTCTTGTTGTAACAACTGACTGAATCGTGCTTCAATTGCTTGTAAACGTAGATCGTCCATGAATGCAAGAATCGAATTGTTGCTCTGATACCTTTGTTATAATATTTTTGTATATTGAAATCAACTAGAGATTAATACTCAAGAAAAGTACAAATCTTTTTTTCCCAAATGTATAGAGTTTAGCAAAGAATCAACTCTAAAACAATTTGAGCCAAAAAAGAACTAAGAACATATAAAAATAAAAAGAAAGTTCTACAAAATATCCAACTGAGCTCTAAATCGCCATCTTCCCCTTTTAAACTTTGTTCTATATCGCCATCTTCCCCTTTTAAACTTTGAGCTCTGCTTTAAGCCGTTAAAACGTCTTCAACGAACTAATAACAACTCCAACTAATTGTAGCCACGTGGATTTACTTATTCCCATATCAGCGTTAAGAGCACCTTTATCGCAGAAGATCAAAGGGTTCTTAATCCATTTTAATAATTTTTTAATCTAAAAGAAGGAAGGGTCGAGTCTTTATTTGGAACT